>JAJQKJ010002031.1:0-48253 GCA_029574335.1 Rana kukunoris | reverse complement strand
AAACAAATTGGAAAAACTCCTCCTCCAAAGCGTGATGACGTGCACCCGGCCACGTCTTCTCAGCACGGTTTCGTCAAAGGCGTTGATCAAATGGAGATGACAACCAAAGAAAGCTCTATTTGTGGGAACAAAAGGACGCCAATTTTGTTTGGGAGCCACGTCGAACGAACGACCGCCGCGCAATGGTCAGTTAAAGCAAAGCAGTGCGGTATTCGCAAAAAGGGGCCAGGTCCTTTACCTGCACATTGGTCCGGGTCTTAAGTGGTTAAATTTAGAGGGAGATCAGAGTATAGTTAAACTCTGATCCAAATTGTTATGTGTAAAACAGGGTCTCTGTCTCGGCTTGGCTGTGCTGTAGGCTATTCTGTTGCACTGGGGTGTTCTTCCAACCCGGTGCTGCAGGTGGCAGCAGTGGAGTCAAGGTTTGTGTGCTCTTTGGGGCAGATGCCATTGGTTCTGGGTCTTCTTCTTCTTCGAGTGTGGCACCCACCTTTTGGGTGACCACATCAAGATGCCCCGACGTTATGGCCTGCCGGGCGTGTGTGCCACGCCCACGCCGTGTTCCTGGTTCTGGGACTATGTTGGCCGGGAGCATCTGAACAGCGACGGGGACCCAGTGAGCGTCTGGGTTACCATTTTTGAGGATCCCAAGCTGTATTGCTGTTCGGTGGGGAGTCCGTCTGAGAAGCACCATTGAGAGGCTGTCGGTCCAAAAGTGCCCTGACAAACTGCTGGGGATCAAGGTAACCGGACACTGAAGGATTGATCACCTGTCAGTCGGTACCTGGGTGACAAGTTGAAGGAGATCCAGGTATAATTCATCTAAGGAGGATTATCTCCGTAACTACAAATCAGAGAGGGCCTGTGGCAGAGGTGTCTTATGTTTGAGTGATACTCCAGCTGCCAGGTCAGTGAGAGAGGCCTGTCCGGGTACGCTATTCCCACTCACATAGGAGTGGCGCAGAAAAGTTGTTACGCTTGGGGAGCATGACTGTTTCCCTATTATCACTAGCCCTGAATCTGCTGTTCTCCTTTCTTCTTCAACTTTACTTTCCTCACCACAAGTTTATAGTTTTTATCCAGCTGGGTATAGTTTAAATCCTCTGTGAGGGAACACCCCCCCCCCCCCCCCCCCACACACACACACACACGCACCACACAATATCAAATACAAATAAAAACTGTGGATGTGGGCTCTACTACCGTATCCACCCTCCTCCAAGGAAAATAGGAAATTTACGTTTTGCTATGGTATGTACAATTCCAAGCATGTATCGGCTCCCGATTGTTAAAATCCAAATCTTTAGTTTATAGAATTTAAAAGTACTACATAGACAACACATAAAAATACATAAATTCAAATCACCCTGCTGCTCTTACTGTGGTCACAATTTAGTGCACTTCTGAACAAGATTTAGTGATTTTCGTTTTTTTTGGATAAATCATGTGTCTGTTTTGCAGACTTTGGATAGAAAGTAACAGGTGCAGAAAAATTGGGCTTTGTGTGTTGGGGGGGGTACTCTTAATGAAAGCAAGAATTGGTCTTGCTGTAAAAAAAAAATAATGAAATTATATGCACCTATCAAACAGGTGTGGCAAAATTGGTCCTTTGGTTTGGCCATTAAACCTACACCAAAAAAAATCTTCCAGATAAAATCAACACCCGCAAGCCTAGACAGCCTTGCAAAGATCCCACATATCAAAAACAGTCGGTGACATTGGCATCAGGGGCTTGATTCATTTTGATAAATGTGAGCAAAGTCTGTGGACAGACATGCTCTTTCATGTCACAAAACTTCCGGCAGCACTGAATGCCCATTCGGAAAGCAAGCTGGATGCCCATTCGGAAAGCACGCTGGCTGTAGTGCAGCTCATTTGCATACTGGGCACGTTCTGGCCAGTGCGTAGCTCCCAACTGATTCAGAGGGACTTTCCCTGATTTGGAAAAGTCCCTCTGTTCCTCTCTGCCCCTCATGTGTCCCTCATTTGGTCTGATTAATATAGTTGTATATAAAATACACTATTTAACTTTCAAAAAGTGTTTCCCAGTGCTAAACCTTTCATCTAAATTGCTGCATTTGCAAATATAAAAAGTCAGCAAGAATGGTAGTGGCAAAAACTAATAATTTTTTTTGTATAATTCTCCTTTAAGGGGTGTGGCAGGGGGTGTGTCCTATGCCTACATACTTTTTTTAGTAGGTGTCCATTGTTCCCATTTTAAAAAGTTAGGAGGTATGCCAGTGGTCTATTCTCATGACCCAGTGGATCGTCAACTGGACATCTCCCTGTGTCTGTGTAGCGCTACCCCCGCAGGAGCTGCTGGTGAATGTTGGTTTATTTCCCACCCTGCACAGCCGGCGCATGAATTTTCCATTCATTTCAGACACAAGAAGCAGCTTGTTTTTTGTGTTTATTTAGTGGATTTGAGCTTGGATGGGGAAGGGTTTAATATGGGATGCACATTTGATCACCAGAACACTTCAAGGACTCAAGCTATATACATCCAGTATATACACACTCCTTTCTTCTACCTCTATGTCTGCCTCTTCTTGTTGGACACCTAAATGTCATAGAGATGTGGAAATGTGTAATTGGATGCACTTTAATCAATGGAATGTGGTGTTTGGTCCTCTTTAAATTGAGGACTGCCACTGACAGAAATGACAAAACTATAATAAAAAAATAAATAAAGGAACAGCACCACAGTTAAAAAAGCCACGACCATAACACATTTTAAAATAATAATAATAAAAATTCTATAAATCTATCCCCTATTTTGTAGATGCTATAACTTTTGCGCAAACCCAATCAATATACGCTTTTTGCGTTTTTTTTTTTTTTTACATATGTAGAAGAATACACATTGGCCTAAAACTAAAACTGAGGAAAAAATTAGTAAAAAAATTGGGATATTTATTATAGCAAAAAGTACAAAATAGTTATATATTTTTTTCAAAATTGTTGCTCTTTTGTTTTATAGCGCAAAAATAGGTGATCAAATGCCACCAAAAGAAAGCTCTATTTGTGGGGGGAAAAAAGGATGTCAATTTTGTTTGTGTACAGCGTCGCACGACCGACAACGCAATTGTCAGTTAAAGCAACGCAGTGCCGAATCGCAAAAAATGTCCCGTTAATGCAGCCTCACTAGTGCCCATAAATGCAGCCTCACTAGTGCCCATAAATGCCAGCCTCACTAGTGCCCAATAATGCAGCCTCACTAGTGCCCATAAATGCAGCCTCACTAGTGCCCATAAATGCAAGCCTCACTAGTGCCCATAAATGCAGCCTCACTAGTGCCCAATAATGCAGCCTCACTAGTGCCCAATAATGCAGCCTCACTAGTGCCCAATAATGCAGCCTCACTAGTGCCCAATAATGCAGCCTCACTAGTGCCCAATAATGCAGCCTCACTAGTGACCAATAATGCAGCCTGATTAGTGCCTATCAGCACAGCCCTTTATTAGTCGACCCCCCAGTACCTGTTCTGCACAGCTTTTCTACCTATGCCCTGGGTGCAGTGCTTGTCCTGAAGGTGGTTCCTCTGCAGCTGGTAGCCCGGGTCTAGCTGTGCGCTGCTGGTACATTCTGGTCCTCTCCTTTTCTTGGGCACCACAGAGCTGGGTAACTAGGGCTGGAGGAAACGGGGGGGGGGGGGGTGAGGGGAGCTGGCGGGGACTCCCAAATCCTGTCCACCAATCAGCTAATCATCCTGACTCAAGCTGTGTTCCTGTTTTGGAATAAAAACTTCCCTGGGTCTCCCCGTGTTTGTTGGGGGCTGGGGGAACAGAAAGCGGACTATTTCATCACTTTCGGCTTTAGGCGGATTAACCTGCAGCAGCTCTCCTGGCCAGCTCAGTGTACTGATCTAGTACAGGCCGGCCTTCGATTGTGTAGTGGCTTCTGTGGATTAATCCGCACAAATCCAAAATCGATCACTATCGATTCGAATGTTGCGTGTATGGCAAATAAAAATTTCTTTGCAAGATAAAAACCACCACTATACATTGCTTTTACAGTTAACCTGTGGCCAGACTATAGACTTTCAAGGATGACTTGACAGTGACTGTAGTCTTTATAAAACTTTGTTAATCTTTTACTATAGGATTAATTTTCATTTGGAGCAAGACTGCGGCAGATTTTTCATTTACACCTTGTATTTTTTGAAACTGTCAGAAATTTTACTTGCATTTTTCTTTAAAGCCATTATTTTAATGTAAAAAGAACCTTTTCCAAAGGAGTAAAACACAGAGCCTTTGCTGAAAAGAGTATTTCTTTTAAGTAAAGCAATTACTAATGATTTCCCAGAATGCTTTGGGAAAAGTGTGACATGCTAAACTAATTATTATTATGTTGATGGACTACCAGGGTGAAGAGGGACAGAGAGCATCAATAAGCAGCCGGAGGTTTAAGTTCTGTGGGTTGTGGAGAAGTATTAGGAGTTTGGTGAAATGGTGTCATGGAGGGAAGGAAGAAAAATGAGTAGCTGGCAAGAGGAAATTGGTGTCCGTTGAAGGACACGGGGTTGGATAGTGGGACCTGGTGACACTGATGAGGAAGGGCTGATGAAGAACATCTGTAGCGGGATGCAGACATCTGGAGAGTTGGGGGGAAATGAACCTTTACAATATGGGTGACCGCAGCCACCTTTTTTGCTTTCCCTGGCACTGCTAGCTTGTCATGGGGACTAAGTAATCATGAAACCTGCAGGAATTCTGGCAGATCATGAATATCAAGAAGAGCAATTCTATTTCAATGCTTTTCTGTCCCTTTTTTTTATTTTATTTTTTTAGGCCTTGATATTGGAAAGAAGCTAACTAAAACCTGTTTTATACGGACACTTCCCATGTAAGTGATTAACCACTTAAGCCCCGGACCAATATGCTGCTAAATGCCCAGAGGCGTTTTTACAATTCGGCACTGCGTCGCTTTAACAGACAATTGCGTGCAACGTGGTTCCCAAACAAAATTTGCGCCCTTTTCTTCCCACAAATAGAGCTTCTTTTGATGGTATTGATTGCCTCTGCGATTTTTATTTTTTGCGCTATAAACAAAAATAGAGCGAAATTTTTGAAAAAAAATCAATATTTTTTACTTTCTGTTATAAGAAAAAATTGAATAAACTAAATTTTAGTCAAACATTTAGGCCAAAATTTATTCAGCCACATGTCTTTAGTAAAAAAAAAAAATCGCAAATAAAAAAAAAATTAGCTACCTAGCGCGCAACAGTGACACTAATACAGCGATCAGAAAAATGATCGTTTAGTGACACTGGCAATAGGGAGTGAAAGGTTTAACTAGGGCGGTGATCAAGGGGTTAAAACTTTATTAGGGGGGGTACGGGGCTACCCTGGACCTAACGCTAACTGCCTGTCGCACTAACTGTCACACTGACACTAAATGCAGTGATCAGTACATACTGTATATGATCACTGAATTCAGTGACAGTGTGACAGGGGGTGTGTGATCGCAAGGTGTTAAGTGTGCCTATGTGTATGGTGTCAGTGTAGTGTTGGTGCAGACTTACTGTGACTCTTCTCTCATCTCGGCGGTTTGAAAATACCGCCGAGATGAGGGCTGCATCACTTCCTCTGCTATTTTTACATTTTACAGGCAGAGGAAGTGACACGGCGGCGGCGCACGGGATTGGCTGGGAGCGATCACGAGGGGGCAGACACAGAAACGAACAGCCGCCCCTTGAGTCGGATCGCTCCAGAAGGTAAGCGCCCGGCACACGCAGCGGAGGGGGTCCCGATCGGACCCCGGACTCCCGACCCGCTAGAAGGCAGGGACGTAAAATATACGCCCATCTGCCTGTACGTGCCATTCTGTGGACGTACATAGGCGTGCGGCGGGCGTTAAGGGGTTAAAGGAGTTGTAAAGGAAAATATTGTTTTTGCCTAAAATGAATGTCTGCAAGGTAGACAGACAGAATAGTGTAAGGATTCTGTTAAAAAAACAAGTAAATACCTATTAAATTACTTCATCTATATCACCTCCGGCATTCTAGTTTCTGTTCTCTCATTCACTTCCTGGTTTGCGGTGTTCTTTCATGTAAGAACTACATTTCCCAGTATGAATTGCGGCATGCCCAGTAATTCGCACCTCCTTGAAGTCTCTAACACGTAATGAGTGTTCTGCTGCACAGATGTAGTTCCCAGGAGGGGGTGAGCACGTCACTGACCACCGCAGTAAAGTCTCCCTTCGCGGTGGTGAGTAACAATCAGACAAGCAGGAAGTGAACAGAACTATAGAGCAACTTCTGAGTAAAAACGAACAATGAGGAAGTGAAAAGAGGAATGTCTGCAGGAAAAGGTTGCTTATTATGAAAAAAAAAAAAATTCCTTTACAAACCCTTTAAGAATTATCCAGAATTTCTTTATGTATTTCAAGAAGATCCAGATTCCACTTTAATGCCACTTTTCAGACCTTGATAATGGCAATTAAAGCAGATTTTCATAACTGACTGTTCTGAGTAAAATTGAAAGTGATTAAAATAATGAAGACATTTTGTCAATGTCAAGGCATCACACACCTGGTCAGACCCTCCAGTCTCTTCTACGGAGCGGCAAATGTCAGCGGACATCAGCCGCAATGCGATTTGATCCTGTCCGCCAAAAACAGATGGCTGGTGGTCCTATTCCTTATTCCCCATTTGACCTATCACCCACCTGCTCAGCGAGGAGAACCCTGCTGCACAAGCGGATTCTGCTTAGTGGAGGCGCCCGTGTGAAATGGGCCATTGAGAGTACTTGCCTTGGAAGGGTAAAATAAAGCTGTGAAATACCTATCACAGTCTGTTACAGCTAGTCACCACTGGAAGGAGACTCACCCAAAATCTAGCTGTCACACACAGGTAGATACAATTATTGCATACATTCTGGTGCATTCTAATGCCAAGTACGCACGACCGTTTTTTCCGTCGGAATAAACGCTGATGGGTATTTCGGACGGAATTCCGCTCACGCTGTCTTGCAGAAACACAGACACACCAAATTCCGACTGTCAAAAACGCGGTGACATACAACACTACGACGAGCCTAGAAAAAGGAAGTTCAATGCTCCCGAACAATGCGTCAAATTGTTTCCGAGCATGAGTGTTTTTTTTCTCCGTCGGAATTCCATACAGACAAATGGAATTTCCGGGAAAAAAAAGAAAGCATGTTCTCTTTCTAAGTCCGTCCGGAATTTCCAACGGAAAAAGTCAGATGGGGCGTACACAGGGCTTTTTTTCAGCAGGAACGCGGGGGGGAACGCATTGTCAGTGGTGTGGATCTATTTTTGTGTGGAGGTCTTTTGTTGCTGGGTAGATCTATCGCTGCTAGTGGGGGGGGGGGCTCTTATGTTTCTAGGGGGGAGCAATTGTTGCTGGGAGGGATCTACTGTTGAGGGAGAGGTCTATTGTTTCTGCTTCCTGGAGGGTCTATTGATGCAGTCTGCTGGGACATCTGTTGTTGCTGCCGGAGGTCTATTATGGCTGGGGTGGTATTTTGTTGTGTGGGGGCTCTATTTTTGATTGGGTGAGGTCTATCATTGCTGGGGGGGGGTCTACTGTTGCTGGGGTAGGGTCTATTGTTGCTTACTGCAGGGGATCTATTTTACTGTCTTTCTTTTGTTATCATTAACAAATTCAGTGCAAATCACTTAAGCCCTGTACACACGATCGGTCCATCCGACGGACCGTTTTCATGGGTTCACCGATGAAGCTGACTGATGTGCCTACACACCATCGGTTCATGAACCAATTGTGTCAGAACACGGTGACGTAAAACACGAAGACGTGATGAAAAAAACAAAGTTCAATGCTTCCAAGCATGCGTCGACTTGATTCTGAGCATGCGTGCATTTTTAACCGATGCTTGTGCGTACTAACGATCGGTTTTGACCTATCGATTAGTCGTCCATCTGTTCGATTTTAAAGCAAGCCATCTGTTTTTGGACCGAAGGATAACGGACCGATGGGGCCTACACACGATCGGTTTGGACCGATGAAAACCAACTTCAGTCCGTTTTCATCGGTTTGAACCGATCGTGTGTATGTGGCTTTAGTAGCAAAAATGATGCTTGGTTCTGTATTCTCTAAAATGGGCGGTGCTGGGAGGTCGGTAGGAGGTGGAACCAAGGAACGGTGCTCAGGTGCAGGTAGGGAGCAGAAACTAAAGATGAAGATCGGAGTTCCTGCACCTATTCTCTGAGAAAAAAAAGCCCTGGGCGTACACCCGGTTGGAATATCCGATTTGAAAAATTCCGTCTGACTTTTTTCATCAGAAATTCGGACCGTGTGTACGCGGCATAAAGCTGGTAATTATCTGTTTCTGGCTTACTGAAAAAAAAAAAAATAAGATTTCTCTACCCACACTGTACAGTGCGGATGAATGAATCTCCTTGTGTGCCTTTGTATATTGTCGGAATACCCAAATAATGGCTGGATCTGATTGGATGTAGCTGCTGTTCGACCAAAAATTTTCCATTTAGCTCCTTCGCTTTGTCAATCAAAGAATGTCAGGTGAGAAGGGGGCCAACAAGGGCCACCCATGTAGTGAATTTCATCAGAAACTGCCCAAAATGTCCATAGTGTATTGTCAGTTCTAGGTTGTAAACCTGTTAGTTGATTCCCACACCCTTCTGAGATTCCACAGCTATCCTGTGAGACAGAATTCTTGCTTGTTCCACTTCCCGCACAAACCAGACACCCAACGTGCGACCACCTGCAATTTGTCAGCTGACTGGTACACTGGGCAACCACACAAACACATACACATGCATGCACATACTTCTGTTTCTGGCAGTGAGATTTGTCCTTGCCTATGGCTGGTGCTTCCACACTGGCACTAATCTGCATGCAATCAGACTGGCCGTATCAATCCTTGTCAGCCAACTGCTGTAATTATAGAGAACAGGCGGACACAGCCACACCATGCAATCTCACACCGATTAGAATAACATTTACAACACAGCATACAGGCACTAGTAATGTATTGTATTCATCTCTCTGGGAGTTATGAATTTTTAGCTGAATACGCAGAAGGCTCTTATTAAAGCGGAGGTTCACCCTAAATATATATATATAAATATGGTGCGCACAGACCTAGGAGCTGACTGCGCAGGCGCCGTATTTCTCCGAGTCCTATTTCGGAGGGCGTGATGCGCCATAGCCGTAGGACTCGGAGAAATACGGCGCCTGCGCAGTCAGCTTCTAGGTCTGTGCGCAGGCGCCGCATTTTCCCGGAGATTACCCGAGTCCATATCGGGTATTTTCGGAAAATGTGACGCGCTATACTGGCGCCGTCCACCGCGGGGGAAAAAAATGAAATTCCAGGATAATACAGTAAGTGTGGGATTAAAAAAAAAAAAAAAAACAGCATACTGGCGCTGACGCCAGTATGCTGGATCACATGGGAGATCTTATATTTAGGGTGAACCTCCGCTTTAATTTGTAGATATGTACAGATGTAAAAATTATAAAAGACATGAAAGAAAATGACAAGCAGATTGACTATTTGCTATAAAATAAAGCGTCAGCTTTTGGGCAGTGTAGGTTATTCCTGTTGGTGGGAGCACACTGGAAATTCAGTCCAGCCACGTTTTCAAACTTCCTTCAGATGAATTACAATGTTAATTTTCATGGTACTTCATTTTAGAGGAAAGATTTACGGAATGGTCTCTTTCCATTGGTCTCTTTTTATTTGGCCAATGCTCAATACCAGGTCAGAATATCTGAATTGCATACTTGTTTCAGGTCATTGCCTCAGAAAATTCTGAAGCCTCTGGATCGGAATAACAGATAGGTAATCGGCTTTTCAGAAGGAGAGGTCAGCAATTTATATTTACCCAGCATAGGCTTAATTTCAGTATGTGTAAAAAAATATGTGCTACCGGCGCAAAAAAACAAAAACAAATATTTTATCGTTAATCTTGTTTGCTGCAGTCAAAAGTGTATTCCACCCTAGAGCGGGATTTTGAAAATAATGAACAATGTGTAGACTAAGCTAACTCCTGAATAAATGTATATCTTGCCACTTCTATTACATACATGACAAATATCTGTTCCCTATTACTGTGGCCGATCCTAAGGCCGCGTACACACGTACGAGAACCTCGACGGGCCAAACACATCGTTCCGCCCGTTGAGGTTCTCGCCCGGCCGTCGAAATCGTCGACCAAGCCGTCGGTAAAGGCGCCAAGCCATGGTTCTCGATGGGCCATCGAGCAAATAGAGAACCTGCTCTCTATTTTGGCTCGACGGCTTTCTCGACGGGACGCTCGGCGAAAACGTACACACAACCGAGTATCTCGGCAGAATATGGATCCCAGCGAGCTTCTCGCTGGATTCTGCCGAGGTTCTCAGTCGTGTGTACGGGGCCTTAGAGTTGTCCTCCCAAGCCCCTACTAGGTGATTTAGTTAATTAAAGTGTGTGCCCAAATGTTTTCAACCAATAACTAAAATACGTGCTCCTATGGAAAAATATATAAATAAAAAATGTGAATAAATAATATAATGAACATGTAAATTAAATATGCAGTGCTAAAAAGACGAAAAAAATGATAATTTATACCAAAAAAGGGCAAATGCCAATATGAAACGTATATATGGGACTTCCTGATAAAGCAATGTCATTAACGAAACGCGTAGAGGCTGCTGGGAGAAATTTACGTCACTTCCTGCCAAGCGAGAGTGAGGCCTGGAACACACACCGACAAAAGGAAACCATAGGGGAACATACGCTGACTCTTCTCATCCCACATACACTGCTGGATTATCTTGGTGCAGACTCAGGGGCACATATAAATGTGAGATATACTACACTATGATGGCTATCTATTTTTCATGAGAGCAAGAGAAAACCAATTGTATTGATACACTGCTTGGAAAGGTTACAGACTGATCCATAGAGTGGAGTGGTTATCCCATTGATGAACCAAAGGCGCATTTACATTAATTTCTGGTGAGTGGCCATTTTATAAGGTGGTGGTATAGTCACAAAACAGTGGAATTAGTCGCACGTAACCACGGACAGGGGATGAACTCACTGGAATGAGCCGATTACTCACTGAGGCTATCCATTAGGACTTGTCATATATCTGCATCTGCACTTTGTTGGTCTATGAACTCACTGGAATAAGTTGATGATCCACTGAAGATATGTATTGGGAATATTAGCATTTGCACTTTATTTGTCCCATATACGTTTCATATTGGCATTTGCACTTTGTTGGTTTAATTATAATTTTTTTTTTCCGTCTTTTTAGCACTGCATATTTGATTCATTTACATGTTTTTTTTTAGATTATTTATTTATTCACATTTTATATTCCTATTTTATTTATATATTTTTCCATAGGAGCATGTATTTTAGTTATTGAAGTGGTTGAAAAACTTTGGGCACACACATTAATTAACTAACTAAATCACCTATAGGGATGAGCTCCGCGTTCGATTCGAACGTATGTTCGACTCGAACATCGTCTGTTTGTACGTTCGTCTAAATTTGAACAAAACGGGTCGTTCGCGCCAAATTCGAGTGGCGCGTTACAGCCCATAATTCACTGCGGCATTGCGCACTGATTGGCCAAGCATGCACTATGACCCGCATGCTTGGCCAATCACAGCGCGCAAAAAACAGAGGGCCATAATTGGCCAAAGCCAAAATTACAATGGCAGAGCTATCATAAATTCATGAATGTACATAACTCAGTAAATGGCAGTAAAAATTGGTTATATAAAACTATATGAATTCACGGATAGATAGATAGTTTTATATATATATGAAGTCCTCCCAAAATAACTCGAACGCGCTGTAGCCAACTTTTGGCTATGGTGCGGTCGTCAAGAGGTTAATAAAGTAATTTTTTTTTGGAGCGCGACCAATCCGGATTATTTTCTCTGCCATATGCGATTTGCATACTGAGCCAGTGTCCTGCTGAAAAAGATCCCCCAGTGGATAATGACCCCCCCCCCCCTGTACTGCAGAGCCGCAGCGATTGCGCAGTACGAACCACAATGGAGCCGCCGAAAATAGGCGAAGATGTAGAGCTGTGAGCCAGCTGTACACGGCGCCTGCGCAAATGACGACGAGGGGTGAGTGTATTACTGTTATAACGTGTAAGGGGCGAGTGTATTACTGTTATAACAGTAATACGCCCGCCCCTTAAATGTTATAACAGTAATACACCCGCCCCTTGTACGTTACAACAGTAATACACTCGCCCCTTGGGTAAGGGGCGGATGGCTACAAAGACGTGTAGTTTATTGCTATAATCACACCCAATTTTTCAGCTCTGCCCATCAATTTAAAATTTGCCCTCTTTTGTAGCCATCCGCCCCTTACACGTTATAACAGTAATACACTCGCCCCTCGTCGCCATTGCGCAGGCGCCGTGTACAGCTGACTCACAGCTCTACATCTTCGGCTATTTTTGGCGGCTCCGTTGATGTTCGTACTGTGCAAGCGATGTGCCTGCGCAGTACAGGGGGGTCATTATCTGCCGGGGGAACCTTCATCGGCAGAACACCGACACCTGTTACCTGATGGGGGAGGAGATATTGTCTCCCAGACACCTGGAGCGGGCTTTCTTTTTTGTTTTTTGTGGTTAACTTTTATTTTATGCATTGCTGTTGCTGCTGCTTTTCTCTCTCAAAAAATAAATAAAATAATATATGTATATGTTTATGATTATTCTCGCCATACTGTTCTATGTTCTGGTCTTCCCAAAAATGGCTGCCGCCAGCTACAGCATTAAGCACAGGACAATTTGTTCTCTAGTGTTTGGAATATATTCTCCGTTAAAAGCTATGCAGTTTTGTCCTACGGAAAATGGCTGTCGTTCCGAGGACTAGTAGAGCTTTTCTCCAGGTGCGTATGAGAGGAAACGCAGGGGATGTTGGGAGGGGTTGGCAGTTGTGTGGAAAAACGGTCCATGGGGAGGTGAGAGGATGGAGGGTGGTGGGATTGTGAGAGGGTAAATGAGAAATGAATTATGGATGGAGGAAAAGAGAGGAGGATGTTGGGGAACATTTTAAATGCGTGATAAGATGGAGGAGATACGCAGGGCATTTATACAGACATCACGGATGAGGAAGTACACAGGCCTGAGATTAATTGGGGGAATACGGCACAATTTTGGGGGATTATCTACCCTTATTATTTTTATTATTATTATTATTATTATTAATATTTTATATTTTTTTTGCGCAGAAAGTTTTTTGTTAACAGAAGAAGCAGAATGGTTTTAATGGTGTACGCCGGGAGGACGCAGTGCTGAAACGCCGCTGATTCTGGTGTTCATTATTTTTATTCATTTTGTTTTAGAACTTCATTGAAATTACATTAAAGTTATTATTTTTATTTACTTTTTTTATTTTAAAACTTTATTGAAATTACATTCAAAGTTCAATGAACATAGCGGTGTTTGGGATGCCGTGATTTCTGCATGCGTTATTTTTTTTTTTTGTTCAGCGGACGTCACCTCAATGCATAGGAAACAAGGCAGGCGTTCCTTGTCTTAGTGTTGGATCTTTAGATCTGGTGAGCCACCTACTCAGTCTCTCTGAATTGGTGGCTGGGATCCCCAACTCTTTGGTCCAGGAAGTTGTTTCTTCCCATTCAGTGGACGGTGATTGGTCGCCAGCCTCACGGGTTAATCATTGTCCTAGTACTTTGGGCGATTAGGCTATATCTCTCCTCGTGGTCGAGGAGGCTGAAGGGTCGCCTGATCTGGATTCAGTCGGACAACGCCACGGCCGTTGCTTCAGTCTACGATCAGGTATACTGGCAGGCAGACTTCCGGAGTCACCAGATGCTGGACCAGGGCAACTGGTCTTTGCACTTGGATGTTTTCAACTTCCTTGCATGAGGTGAGGCTCACAGGGCATGGATCTTCTGGCCGCATGTCTCGACCATAAGGTTTAAACGTGGTACGCGCTTTGCGGGTGTACCTGCCTGCTACGGCTCAGTTTCAGAGATCTGATGCTCCTTTTGTGTCGGTGTCTGGTCTACGAAAGGGCCTGGCGGTCTCATCGACCACCATTTCTTTTCCGTTCATGGACAGACACAGCAGCATCTTGACCTTAGGGTATTATCCTCCTTCTAGGAGATTGGCTAGGCAGAAAAAACAGCATGTTAAGTGTTAAAACACATCACACAGTACCTCCCGGGGGTGGTACCGCTGGGTACATCCCCCGCATTTGCAGCCTCAGTTTTTTTCTGCCGAGCAAAGGAGAATGACATGGCTCCTCTGTGCCCTCTGTGCCCATGTGGCCTGGGGATTTTTTGCTGTTTTCTTTTCTTGCTTTTCTTTTTTGCTTTTTCTGCATTTTTGGATCCTGAGATCTTCTATCAACTGCCAACTGGGTGACAGGCTGGATCCTCGAACCTTGTAGTCCCCCCAGTTTGGCCATCAAGCGTGTGCCGGACTTTTAGCTACGCACTGGGCCGTCCACGACATGCCCCGTTGCTCCAGGAGTGGCTGGTGAGCTATATGCTCCAGGGCACACATATGACCAGGCTCCAGCCAGTGGTCGCAGGATGGGTAAGTAGCAGTCCCCTTGCTTTGTCAGGATGGTGCGGCTGGGCAAACCTGGGAGGTCGATTGGGGGTCAGCCCTGCTTTCCTCTCCCTACTTTTCCCACATTTCGGGTGCTGGGGTCGGCCGTGAGGTGGGGGGTCCGCCTGGGGGGGGGGCTCTATCCCGTGGCTGGGGGCTGTGTCTGCTATCAGGGGGTGCTGTTTTGCTGCCGGGTGTTACAATCGCGGCCACCATTTTGGATCTGCCAGTCGCATTCTGGGGATGCCTCTGGTTCCGAGGTGCAGGGCTAGTCCACACGGACAGTGAGGATGACTCTGCATCAGGGTCAGCGCATGATAGGGCGCTGGTGGGAGCTCTTATCACTGCGGTGCGGGATACTCAAAAAATTGAGGATTCGGCGGAGACATCAGATGTCGGTCCCTTTTTGTTTCCTTGTGTTCCTTGTATGGAAACGTTTTTGTACACGCAATGGGATCGACCACAGTAGGTTTTTCCTGTCCCAAAATGCTTTGCGGTCCGTTATCATTTTGAGGAGGATTTCCTGAATAAATGGCCATCTCTTCTGTCAGTGGACCCCCTGTGTCCATATTGAACGAGGCTACCACGTTGCCTGTGGAAGGGGCTCCCACTTTCAAGGACCCTGCAGATAGGTGAGCTGAAGCTGTGGCCCGCTCCATGTTTACGGTGGTGGGGTCGGTGGTGAGACCGGTCCTAATCGGAGCTCTAGTGTCTCAGACACTTACTGAACGGGCAAAGTTGCTGCTTCAGGAGTTGGAGGAGCATCAGGCTCCTTCGGACTGTGTGCCGCTGGCCGACCAGTTGGTACAGGACCTAAAATTTGTCTGTGAGTCAGCCCTGGATACGCTTCCTTTGCTTTCCAGAGCCTTGGCCTATGCTGTGGTGTTGCGCCACCTTATCTGGCTGAAGTGTTGGTCCGCGGACCAGTCTTCCAAGAAGACCTTGGTGGACTTGCCCTTTAAAAGGTGAAAGACTTTTTGGGGCATCTCTGGATGACATTATAAAAGATGCCACGGGAGGTAAGCTCTCTCTGCTCCCTCAATCCGGTAAGGGTAAGGAGCCTCGCCATAGGCAGGGGCCCTCCTTTACCGCCCCCAAGCATTTATTTTCGTCCGCCCGGTGCTACAGGTAAACGTTCCCAGGGCGCTAAGACACCCGCTGAAGGGCAGAAGCGCCCCTGGTTCTGCAAGCCCAACAACCCTGTGGGAAAACCTGCTTCCACATGAAGGTCTGCCCCCGTCCGTCTCTTGGGTTGGGTGGATGTCTCTCCTTTCCGACCAGTGGGTTTTGCGAAGTAGTTTCCTCAGGGTACAAGATAAAGTTTCTCTCTTGTCCACTAAACAGATTTTTTCCTTCCAACCTCCAGCTTCCTCCAAGTCCTCAAGAGGCCCTGTTTGGGGCTGTTCAGGATTTGCTGGTGTAGCGCCTGTGTACTTTAAGTACAGGTGCAATGTTAAATTTAGAGGGGGGTGAGAGAGTTGCTCTCATCCATGTTGATTATGGAAATTGGGTTTCTGCCGAGCTGGGCTGCCTGCGGTTTCATTCTGTGTTCCAGAGATGCTTTTCCATCTCTGGGTGACAGGTGGCGCCAGAGGGGTCCAGGCGGAGACGCCTTTCTCCAGCAGCCAATTAGAGGAGTGTTTCCCTCGCGGGGCATGCTGGGGGAGGGTATTACTGGCGCAAACGCCATTTTGTGTGGTCCTTCTACCCTGCTGGGTGCTTGGTGTGCTCCTGTACCTTTAAGGAGGGGTGGCTCCCCTTCAGTCCACCTGCCCCTATCTATCCATTAAAAATGCATGTGCCTCCATTGTGAGGACACTCACTGTTAGTGTTAGGACCACAGAATTATGGGGTGCCTTGGCACGGCTCTGTGGCTCACGCATGCGTTTGCAAATGCGTGCGGACAAAACCCCTGTTTTTAACGCACACTGTTAGACAGGTTAATTGGTTGTTCTGCTAGCTGGTCGGTAAGTAGGCTTAGTTATTCCCTGGGCATTTCCCAGGTTCTTGTTGTTATCTGTTTTAGCCTTCCATTGCTACGTACTGCGATTGCCAGCCATAGATAGGGGCGGTGGATATGTTTTGTTTCACCTGTGGTGTTTATATTGGTCCAGCAGTGCACCAACACCTTTGCAGCCATTGTGCTATATGCTGGGTGCTTGGTGTGCTCCTGTACCTTTAAGGAGGGGTGGCTCCCCTTCAGTCCACCTGCCCCTATCTATCCATTAAAAAGCATGTGCCTCCATTGTGAGGACACTCACTGTTAGTGTTAGGACCACAGAATTATGGGGTGCCTTGGCGCGGCTCTGTGGCTCACGCATGCGTTTGCAAATGTGTGCGGACAAAACCCCTGTTTTTAACGCACACTGTTAGACATGTTAATTGGTTGTTCTGCTAGCTGGTCGGTAAGTAGGCTTGGTTATTCCCTGGGCATTCCCCAGGTTCTTGTTGTTATCCTTCTACCCGTTCCTGGTTTCGGGTGCGGCACCCACCTTTAGGGTGTGCGCACATCACGGACCCCGGCGATATGGCCTACCAGGCAGGGGCGCACGTGCTACGCGGAGTTCCTGACTCTGGGTCCTCATGGCCCGGAGCAACCGAAGCTAAAAAAGGGGCCTCAGTGACTTACCGAGTCCTTACATCTATGAGAAGATTCCAAGCAAGTTGTTCGGTGGGGAGGTCGGTCTGAGGTGAGCCCGGAGGCAGGTGACCCAATAGGGCTTGGACAATCCATCGGGGATCCGAGTTGCCGAACACTGACAAGTTATATGTTGTAACTTGTCAGTCGGTGACTCCAAAAATCAGACGCTACCCGAGGATAAATTCAGGCAACTTTAATTATTGAGAAGGAATTGCTCCATTGAACTGCATTCCAGAGCAGGGGCCTGTGGCAAAGGCCCCACTCCTAATTTACATTGAGCCACGTCTGTGGCAGAGGCTTGACTTCCTTCTCAAAGTTCTTAGTGATATTCCGGCTGCCAGTTCTGTGAGAAAGACTGTCCGGGTGCACTACACCCACTCCGGCTGGAGTGCCGACGAGGCAAAGGTCTGATGGGGCATGCTAGCAGCAATTCATGGTCACACTGGCAGCATCTGATGGGGCACAGTAGCGGCAATTCATGGGCACAATGGCAACATTTGATGGGGCACAGTGTCGGCAATTGATGGGGCACAGTGTCGGCAATTGATGGGGCACAGTGTCGGCAATTGATGGGGCATAGTCTCGGCAATTGATGGGGCACAGTGTCGGCAATTGATTGGCACAGTGGCTGCATTTGATGGGCACAGTGGCTGCATTTGGCACAGTAGCTGTGTTTGATGGGCACAGTGGCTGCAATTGGGGTGTGTGTGTGTGTTTTTTTTTTTTTTTTTTTAAGTTTGTTTGTGCCCCCCAAAAATTTGGAGCAACAGCCGCCACTGAGTTGCACCTAAAAAAAAATTATTGTATTTATCGGCGTATACCGCGCACTTTTTTTCCCCTTAAAATAAGGGGAAAATCGTGGGTGCACGATATACGCCGATACCCGCTTCCCGCGCTCAGTTTGAAGTGGGCCGCCGACATATACCGAGTGCAGTACACTCGGGTACATTCTGCCAGGCTCGGCTTCGCTCGTTCTCACGCATAAACATCACAGAGCGTGAGCACGAGCGAAGCCGAGCCTAGCCGAATGTACCCGAGTGTACTGCACTTGGTATATGTTGGCGGAGGCGTTCAAACTGAGCGCGGGAAGTGGGGATTCGACTCGAGGCGCGCGCTGTAGAAGCCGGGAGGACACCACTGATGCTGAAAACGGACGCCAGACCGGACAAGGCCGCCGATGGACGCCGCCCAAGACACCAAAACTGTAAGTACTAAAAGTACTAAAATGTTTTTTTTACAGGTCCACATTAGGGGTGCGCGCTATACGCCAGAGCACGCAATACCCCGATAAATACGGTACCTGTTTTCACATGCATACAAATTCAACTTAAGAACAAACGTAAATACCCTATCTTGTTTGTAACCCGGGGACTGTCTGTAATTTGAAATTTCCTTAAAAACCTAGCGTTCCCACTCTAGAGCTGGGGCTAGCACATTTTGTTAAATGGCAGAGATTGATGTGGCTGTACAGATAAATCCCTTTGTTCTCTATCCTCTACCTAAGGCTATGGTTTCACACCTTGGAGGTCAATTTTGACTAGAGGATGATCTAACACAGAGTATATTACTTACCTCAGGGCTCAAAATTTCAAGTTCTGAGCTACTAGCCAGGCCTTAAGAGTTACTCGCCAGTGCAGCCTCATCAGTGCCCATCAATGCAGCCTATCAGTGCCCATCGGTGCAGCATCTCAGTGTAGCTCATCAGTGCAGCCTCACCAGTGCCCATCAATGCGGCCCGATTAGTGCCCACTGGTGCAGCCTAATCATTGCCCACCGGTGCAGCCTAATCAATGCCCACCGGTGCAGCCCGATCAGTGCCCACCAGTGCAGCCCGATCAGTGCCCATCAATGCAGCCCCAATGCAATGCAGTGAAATTGGAGGTATGATAGATCGGCGGGTGGGTGTGTGGTGGAATTGGAGGCATAAGTATGATTCAGACCTATGCCTCCAATTCTACCCCCACCCAATCCATTCTCAATCCCCCCCTTCCTTTCCTCCCAGCGCACATCTTGTTTAATCCCCCATTCAATGTCTCCAACCCCCTCAAGCACATGTGCTGCTTCCAATCACAGCACACTGTCATAGTTACCATTCTCCTTTCTCCTGCAGCATGAGGGAGGTGGAGAGGGGTGGTCCCAGGCAGCTGACTGTTTCCAGGGGGCTGGATGTGTGGCAGAGAGAGGGGCGGTCCCCGGCGCTAACTTTTCCTACAATTGTAATGCCCGCGCTGCGAGCCTGTGCACGGCAGGGGGGGGGGGGGGGAATTGGCTACACATTCCTGGGACAGCGCAGCCCTGGAACATACTCGCACACCTCATAATTCCACTCGCAAAATCCGAGCAGGCGAGTGGAATTTTTGAGGGCTGACTTACCTTATATCAATGGTTCTCAACTCCTGTCCTCAGGACCCATTAACAGGCCAGGTTTGCAAGATAACTGAAATACATCACAGGTGATATCATTTGCTGCTCAGTGATTGCCGTATTCCAGTCTGCATCTCTCCAAGATAATACTTAAAATCTGGCATGTTAGTGGGTCCTGAGGACAGGAGTTGAGAACCACTGCTATATGATGGTCCTGTAGTCTTGCTTCCCGCCAGTTCCAGTTGTGAAAGCCTTGTCCCCCAATGGTTTCTAACTGGTTTTGTCACTGCCCTTTTTGTCGACATTTGCATGTGCAATGTAGAACCAGTGGCAAAGCAACGATCCTAAGTTGTGCATTATGTAAAAATTCCCTCCCACAATCCAGTGGCGGATAGAAGAGGACCAGAGGGCTGACTGTTGCGGCGCCATGGGCTAAGGAATATAGTATTCTGTATTAGATCATTACCTAAACAAATATTTATTTTATATTCTGGGTGCAATACATTTTTTTAACTAGCATAGACTACAACTTTAAATGATAAAACCTGATTGGATGCTCCACATTTGCCTTTATTTTAGGCATTTCTCCTAAATCAGTTTCATTATATCCCTAGAAACAGACAACAGTTTGCAGAATGATGATCCAATCACATAGCAGCTTTTAGCAGAGTAGGGCGACTGAGAAAATAGGATTTTAGATGGGTTGCCTTGGGTTACTCTACATCATTACTACTTGCTCTGTTATTAAGTAAAGCCCTTTGGCTATATAAAAGACTTTAAGCTTTTTCATTAGTGTATTCTTTAATACAATATACAACAAATATCATTTTTGAATCGCTTTTGTCGTGTCATTTTGCTGCACTTAGATATCTGTCTATAAAATATGTATTTAAGGCTGTTTTTAATCTAGTGATATTGGGATTTGGACTTGTTTTCCTTCGCAGAGGGATTTTACAGAGATTTGTATGATACATATAGCTCTCTCTATTCTTATCGAACAAAACAGAAGGCATATAAACAAAGCTATAGTGTGCTGGGTTGCCAAGGGGAGAAGACGCTCATGCATTTTTCCGATACAAGTTTGCATCATGGCATAGCACCCTGACCTTCATGAAATGCCTTTGTTTGTGGCTGCATCTTTCAGCCGCTAAGGCTAAGAGAATAAAATTCAGTGGTCGGAATGATGGCTACAGAATCTCAATGCTGGCTTTTGTTCCTTTTGAGTGCAGGAATGGAAGCACAGGGGGCAGACATAATAAAACACTGCCTTCTTTCCTCTGGCTCTGAGGACATTGAGTCATGAACATGGCGCTCTTTACCGCCAAGGTCCCCAAATCTGCTTCCATGTAGCATTAGAGCTTTTGTTAGCTACTTTTTTGTTTTTCTAATACATCATTGTCAAGCTGATTTATGGGGTGATTTGCATACTTTTGCATAATTCCTCCTCCTTATTACCATGTTCCTTGACAGGATTCTTAGCAAGTGAAGAATGAATTTTGCAGAAGTCACCTGAAATATAAAAGTTTAGGGCAGAATTGGGCTTTTCTTTTATAATGCAGTGCATGGTGCATTGATACATTATGCATTAACCCATTGCAACCAAACTGAACTGAATTTAGAGTGGTCAAAGCTGTGAAAGATGATGGATTGTTGGATTTGTTTTTCGTTTTTTTAACCAAAATTAAACTTTTTAAGTGTATTATTGTGATGAGCAAGAGCAACCGATTAGACTCTTGTTTTCACTGTTTTAAGCCGCGTACACACGACCGTTTTTCATGATGTGAAAAATGCAATTTTTTTAATCATTTAAAACGATCGTGTGTAGGCTCCAAAGCATTTTTCTCGACGTGAAAAATGGGCATTAAAAATTTAGAACATGCTCTAATTTTTCTTGCCGTATTTTACGTTGTGAAAAACGGTCGTGTGTAGGCTTTAACAGGGGAAAAACGTGCAAGTTATGAGACGGGAGCACTCGTTCTGAATGAAAATGAATGAATGAATGAAAACTTATATAGCGCGGCACATGCGAACTAAATCGCCTCTGGGCGTTTCTGGTAAAACTAGCATTTGTAATGGAGATGGCACATTCGTCACGCTGTAACAGACTGAAAAGCACGAATCGTCTCTCACCAAACTTTTACTAACACAAAACCTGCAAAAGCAGCCCAAAGGGTGGCACCATCCGAATGAAACTTCCCCTTTATAGTGCCGTTGTACGTCACCACGCTTTTGCTCAAGCATTTTTTTTTTTCCACGATCGTGTGTATGCTAGACAGGCTTGACAAGAATCGCGTTGAGAAAAACTTTGGGCCAGATTCACAGAGCGATTACTCCTGTCTATCTTGCGTTAGACTGGAGTACTTGACAGCGTGCATTATCACGAAACGCGTCGGGACGACTCTACTGCCGCCATCTGTAATTATATGCGCTGTGTACTGCTTCATATGTAAGTGCATCTGCCCATTAAAATTTTAAGTTTGTTTACAGTATTACACTATGTTGCTCTTTCTTCTTCCTTTCTGTATTTGTGACCACGAGTACTGTTGAGAATCAGCTGTATGCCTTCAAGTTATCCATGGTACATGTGACGGTCTGGATATCAGTGGCTACCTTCTTTGTTCCTGGAGAGATTCTAACGACACCTGTCTTTACTATAAGCCTTTCTGACTCATGAAACATATGTTTGCCTGAGTCTGATAATTCTGGTAAGCCTACATCTTTATCGGTGGAGGGTTTTCACTCTGGAGTTTCTAACAACTTCTTGACCCGAGAACTATCAACATTTCTATTTTGGAACTATATTTTTATTTAGTATTCCATTGGACTTGTATTTTTCACTCACTGTGTGGACTTTACACTTGGTGCACTAATTAGTATATAATTTTCACTTCTGTATTGCTTATTTTGTGTTGCATTTTTATGTCAATATATGCAGCTTCTATGTTTGTTTAGCGTGACACTTTATATACACTGGTTCAATTTTTTTTATTTTTTTTATCTTTTTCACTTTAGATATATACACATCAATGGAAAATAATTTTCCTAAAATAGATAGCTTTCTTCTTCCTTTTCACAATAAGGGGAATTTGTTCCCTTTCTTATCCAACTGTGGTTGTGTTTTTTTTTTTTTTTTTCTTCACAAGATAGGGGAATTTGTTCCCGTCATTATCATACTGGGTTAGTTGCCTTTTCTATCACATAGGGGGAATTTTTTTTTTTTTATTTTTTGTGTGCACTTTAGGCATATACACAATAATGGAAAATAATTTCCCTAAAATAGATTGTTTTCTTTTTCTTTTTTACAATATAGGGGAATTTTGTTCCTTTTCTTATCATACCAGGGTCAGGGTTTTTTTTTTTCTCTCCCATTCCTCTTTCCCTCCATTCCTCTCCGGATCTCTCTGTTCTCTCTCTGTATCTATTTCTTAACCGGAAAACATGCAGGAAATATTGGTCTGGGCGTGAAACGGGGGATGTAAAACCTAGTACTAGTAACTGTCTCCTCTTCTCCTTTAAATAAGGGGTATATTTTGAGACCTTTTATGTTGTATGTTTGTATGAGTAATGTATTGTATATTTATTGTATTGTGAAAAATAATAAAGAAGTTTGAAAAAAAAAAAAACAATTTCTGCTTTATTTCACAGCCGTGTCAGCTGCTTTAAAATACTTTGACTAGCAGCGCGGTGTTATGCACCATACCATTTATGCAAATGAGATTTTCCCGACTATCCACGAAATTACGAACGTCTATCGCAATCTCTTATGGCATCTTTAGTCATCTTTTTGCTGCCCAAAACTATACCAGCTTTTTGCTGGTCTAATATTAGACAGCCCATGTTAAGTATGGCCGTCGTTCCCGCGTCGAATATCAACGTTTTCCGACGTCTTTTTTTATTTTTGACGTAAAACGTCCAGGAATAGGAATGTCCGTAAACGACGCTACTCAAACAACGAATGACGTATCGACGTTATTTCGCGCAATGCACGGCGGGAAATTTCTGAACGGAGCATGCGCAGTTCGATCGCCACTGGGACGTGCCTAATTTAAATGCTTCACGCCCCCTAATCGCGTATTTCGATTACGCGGCGAGAAATACACTACGCCGCCGTACCGTAAGGGACAAAATCTAACAGGATTTGTCGTACAGCCTGGTAAAATACGGCAGCGTAGTGTATCTCTGATACTCTGCGCCAATGTAATTGTATCTGAATCTGGCCCTTTGTTTTTTTTCCATGACATGAAAAATGGTCGTGTGTGTGTGTGTACGCGGTGTGAGGGATTAGCTCGGTAGCGGGTGTGTGTGACCCCCTCTATGGGTTTACTACATGCTAAACTGTACAAAAAGGCAGTTGAGGATGGTTGAAAACAAATGATATGGTTTATTTTTCCATATTGCGAGATACACGTTCAAGCATCAAAACAGCATAAACAAAACAAAACATAAAATAAACCCTGGCCACTTGGGGCGTCTATCTTCCCAACACAGGAACCTACCTATGGAGTCTGACACAGCCTACTGCTGGGCAGACACTGCTGGTCATACAGCAGAAAACAAAAAGTCTCTTTGATATTTTTCACACAGAAAGATCAATAAGCACCTCACCTCTGCTCTCCTTCACTCAAAAAGCCTCAGGATGCAGCAATCAGTTATCATCCTTATGCAGGCCATACACGGTCGAATTTCGAACAAATTTTCTTTTGAAAATCAGAAAGTTCATTTTTTTGTGATCCGATGATGCCACCATTGATTTTCGAAGTTCGGCCGACCAAAACTTTCATGTTGCCGGGAAATATTTGTTTCTCTCCGGGGATTTTTTTTTTTTGCACATGCACCTTTTTTCTTTCTATTACATTTCTCGCACGATTCTCCCATCATTGATCAGATAATCGGCCGTTTTTCTGAAAATTTCCAACATGTCGGATTTTTCAAATTTGTTTGCCATACGAAAATCGGCTGTTGCTGCAGCCCACTAACGGTGCGATAATACGAACGAAAATTCTTTGATACGATTTTCGCAAGAAAATTCTTCCGAATTTCGAACCGTGTATGGCCGGCTTAAGGCTGTCTTTATAGAGGCTTTAATTGCTTCATTCTGAACAGCTGAAGCCTTCCAACACCCCAAACTTCTTTGGCCATCTCTGCAGCCGACGCCTAATAGTAATTGGTGTATTGTCTAAACAAGGCAGAAATGTATCTCCCGTCTGTGACAACACACACAGATTTACCTGACTTCCTGTGACAGCGGCTTTAGAGTAGGATTAAGGTGCCTACAGCATTTGTTGGGATATATATATTACAACTGCAGCCTATATATACTGTATGGGCCAGATTCTCATATATTTTCGGCGGCGTAGCGTAAGCCATTTACACTACGCCGCCGCTGCGTACTAGAGCAAGTGCTTTATTCTCAAAGCACTTGCTCCGTAGTTTTCGCCGGCGTCTCGTAAATCGCCAAGCGTAAACCCGCGCAATTCAAATGGGGCGGCTTGTATTTAAATTAAGCGCGCCCCCGCGTCGAACGAACTGCGCATGCGCCGGCCGGGGAAAAAGCCCAGTGCGCATGCTCCAGCTCACGTCGGGAAGCGTCGTTGAAACCGACGTCAAAACGACGTGAGCGTCATTTACGCAACTCCCTATTCGCGAACGAGTTAGTAAAACGACATAAGCGACGGAAAAAGCCGACGCTGACCCGACGCCATACTTAACATGGCGTCCGACTGCACCCGACGGCATCCGACGGAACTTCGTAAGGTTACTCCACATAGAAGCTGGGGTAACCTTACGTCCGTAAACGACGTACGCGACGACGGGGCGGCGTAAAAGCGTTCGGGAATCGCCGTACTAGCCTCATTTGCATATGCAAATGAAAAAACAACGTGAAGGCCACCTAGTGGCCGGAGTTGTCATTACACCTACGATCCGAAAGTGTAATGCTTTTACACTTGTCGGATGTAGAAGCGTATCTATGCAAAAGTGATGCTAAGCATCACTCGCATAGATACGAGGACAAAAAAAAGGCGATACGACGGGGTATCTGAGATACTCCGTCGTAACGCCTCTGAGAATCTGGCCCTATATGTATATGTATAATATTGCTACTCCAGCATAACATGACAAATATGGCACATCACAGCTCTTTGAATACAGTATATTAGTATTGTAAAACAAAATGGTAAATAAGTGAACACTAGATATAAAGCCACGTGCACACACATTAATCCTATCCAGTGACCTTGAACTACTAGCAATGAAGGTCATTGCATTCAGCCATCTGTCATCTCTAGTACAGCCATCACGCTTACTAGCGCGTCTGTATTTGTTCTGTATGTGAAACATAAGGTGCTATACATTTGGTTGTGCTCAGAAATATACACTGAGGCCTCAAACCCTAAGGCTATCACTAATTCCAAAAGATATACCTTATATAGATATTTGTACAACACTGGATAAAAAGATGAATAATAAATTCCAAGGCTTTTTCCCCAAGGCATGGCCAGGGGCCATGTCAGACTGGATTTAGTTTACATTTAAGAGAATATACATTGAAACTGACTGCTACTGTCTAACACATTGTACTGAAGACTGAGAAAAGGCAAGATTGTTGGCTAAAAAAAAACACATATTTGTGACATGGGATATTCTGTCACTGGCAAAGATGTTCGCTGTGTGTGTATATAGAGTAAAAGTTTTAGGCAGGTGTGAAAAAATGCTTTCAAAAATATCGATTTTAGCTGTTTATTTTTATCCATGTACAAAATGAAAAGTGAGTGAACAGAAAATAATCTAAATCAAATCCATATTTGGTGTGATTACCCTTTGGCTTCAAACCAGCATCAATTCTTACATTTGCACACTTTGTACACCTGCAGACAGTGGCGTAACAACCAGGGGGGCAGGGGGTGCGTCTGCCCTGGGCGCTGAGCTGAGGGGGGCGCCAGCGACCGGCAGCTCTGCCGATAGTATAGTGAGTGGCTCCTCCACTGAGCGCACAGCCCCCCGCCGGTACCTCCCAGCAGCCGGCACGGGCACGCCTGGAAGGATGCAGGTGATGCTCTGTTTGGCATAACACCGGCGCGTGCTGCGGAGGCTCCAAGATGGCGACACGCTCTGCAGTCCGGCGGCACCTGCAGGGACTCCCGCTCATCCAAGCAAGTAAGCGTCGCTGGGATGTGATGCAGGGAGAGAATGGTTTAGCAGAGGCAGGGTGTGTGCTGGGGAAGACCTGGGACAGGCTGCCTGTCCCAAGTCTTCCCCAGCGCACACCCTGCCTCTGCCACAGGCAGAGTAGAGTGTTGGCCCGGCCCGGTCCATAGCTTAATAGGGAGCTCCACACTGCAGCCCTGATATCATGTTTATATAAGGGGGGGGGGGGGCGGAAAAAAAAATCTGCCCCGGGCGCCCATGACTCTGGTTACGCCACTGCCTGCAGAGATTTTGTAGGATTAGTCAGGTGTAAGATTAACCAATTCTATCAAGCAGGTGCTATTGATCGTCATTTTTATATGTAGGTTGAAATAGTCATTAACTGAAACCACTTTGATTTGGATTTCTCATTTTTTACTTTCCATTTTGTTGATTGATAAAAAAAAAGTGTGTGTGTGTATATATATATATATATATATATATATATATATATATATATATATATATTACCACTCCTATTTCTGAAAAATTCTTAATTTTCAGTATTTTTTCACACCTGCTAAAACTTTTGCACAGGTGTATGTGAGTGTGTGTCTATATGTGTATGTGTGTGTGTGTGTGTGTATATATGTATATGTGTGTGTGTGTGTGTGTGTGTATATATATATATATATATATATATATATATATATATATACATATACACATTTGCATATTAGTACTTTAATTTCCAAACACCAGGAGGAACCGTAAAGTGATTACAAAAGGGGTCCCCTGTCCCCACCTATAACTGCACCCACCTATAGTTGCAGTAAGTAGCATTGGAAGGCAACATATGATAAAAAACAAGGCCAAGGATAAATCCAAGGAGAAAAATCTATGCGTACTTACCAACTGGCCCGCGGACAACCGAATCAACCTGTCTAACTGTAGGCGTTAGACTTTTGTCCGAAGGGAGTTGGCCAGGAACACAATTGTCAACCAGCAAAAACGAACGTAGTGACGTACTACATGGTTTTTCAGCTCTTTAGCACCACCCTTTGAGCCCCTTCTGCTAATGTTGTGTTTGGTGAGCATTGATTCCGAGCATGCAAGTTTGTACTTTTGGACTTTTGTCTGAAGGACTTGTGCAAACACGATCGGAAAATCTGACAACAGACCATTGTCCGCAAAAAATTTATGAGCCTGCCATCCAACATTTATCCGCGGAAAATCTGACAACATTTGTCTGATAGAGCATACAAATGGACAGATTTTCTGCTAACAGGCTGTCATCACACAATTCCCGTCGGAAAATCCAATCGTGTGTACGAGGCTTAAGTCTGCACACATTTGCAAATAGTTGTGCTCAAAAGTTTGCATGCCCTGGCAGAAATTGTGACATTTTGGCATTTATATTGAAAATATGATTGATCATACCAAAAGGCTGTTTTTTTTTTTATTATTATTATTTAAGGAGAGTGATCACATAAAGCCATTTATTATCACGTTGTTTTTGGATCCTTTTTAAATCATAAAGTTATCAGAAATCACCTGAATGGCTCTGATAAAGTTTACATACCCTGAAATGTTTGGCCTTGGTACAGACACAGAAGGTGGCACACACAGCTTAAAATGGGAATGAAAGGTTAATTTTTCACATTTGTGGCTTTTTAAATCACAATTAGTGTCTGTCAGGTCTTTTGACTGTTCTTTTCTACCGCCTCATGTCTATCTTGCTTAGGGGATCCAGGTGAGAGCTAACAAACTCATTGACTAAGCAAGATAGACATGAGGCGGTAGAAAAGAACAGTCAAAAGACCTGCGTAACAAGGTAATGAAACTTTACAAAGATAGAAAAGAATATAAAAAGATATCAAAAGCCTTGAATATGCCAGTCTTTACTGTTCAATTATTTAATAAGAAGTGGAACATTTGGGGATCTCTTAATACCAACCAAGGTCAGGTAGATCAAGAACGATTTCAGCCATAACTGTTACAGGAATTGTTGGGGGTACAAAGAAAAACCCACAGGTAACCTCAGGAGAAATACAGGCTGCTCTGGAAAAAGATGGTGTGGTATCACAATATGATGATACTTAAACAAAAAAGAGCTGTTTGGTCAAGTTGCCAGAAAGAGGCCTTTACTGCACAAGTTCCACAAAAAAAGCCTGGTTACAATATGCCCAATAACACCTTGACATGCCTCATTGGCTTTTTTGTGGCATTGGCACAGTAAAGGCTTTCTTTTGGCAGCTCAACCATTCAGCTCTTTTTTGTTCAAGTAACATTTAATTTGCTCCTTAACCACTTGCGGTCCGCGCTATAGCCGAATGATGACGTTTTACACAGCGTCCTGTCTCTGGAGAGGAGGAGACCAATCTGTGTTCCTTGTACATAGGGACACAGAACGGTCACCTCCCCAGTCACCCCCCTCCCCCACAGTTAGAACACACCTAGGATACACATTTAACCCCTTCCTGCCAGTCACATTTATACAGTATATACTGATCGCAGTATAAATGTGAATGGCGCCAAAAATGTGTCAAAAGTGTCCGATGTGTCCGCCATAATGTCGCAGTCCCATTAAAAATCGCAGATCGCCGCCATTTCTGGTAAAAATAAATAAAATAAAAATAATAATTCTGTCCCCTATTTTGTAGGCGCTATAACTTTTGCGCAAACCAGTAGCTTATTGCGATTTTTCTTTTTTACCAAAAATATGTTGAAAAAATGTGTTTTTTTTTTTAATTGGGCTATTTATTATAGCGACAAGTAAAAAATATTTGTATTTTTTTTCAAAATTGTCGCTCGTTTTTGTTTATAGCGCAAAAAATAAAAACCGCATAGGCAATCAAATACCACCAAAAGAAAGCTCTACTTGTGGGGAAAAAAGGACGTAAATTTTGTTTGGGAGCCATGTCGCACGACGGCGCAATTGTCAGTTAAAGCGATGCAGTGCCGGAAGCTGAAATTTCACCTGGGCAGGAGGGGGGTGTATGTGCCCAGTAAGCAAGTGGTTAAAAACAACCACACAGTCTTTTTGGAGAGCAGACGATATTTCTCCTGATGTTACCTGTCGGCAATTCTTCCGCCAGTTGTGGCTGCAATCTTTCTTGGTCTACCTGACCTTGGCTTGGTATAAAAAAAAAACATGAATTTTCCACTTCTAAAAAAGCGATTCAACAGTACTGACTGGCATATTCAAGGCTTTGGATATCTACTTACCAGTATATTCTTTTCCATCTTTATAATGTTCCATTACCTTGTTACGCAGTTCTTTTTACTGTTCTTTTCTACCTCCTAATGGCTCAATGTCTAGCCTGCTTGGGAGATTCAAGTGAGAGCTAACAAAATATTTATACATAGACACTTTAAAAAGCCACAACCTTTTAATATTTTAAGCTGTGTGTGCCACCTTCTGTGTCTGAACCAAGCTCAAACCTTCCAGGGTGTGTAAACTTTTTATCAGGGCCATTTGTGTAACATCTGTTATTATGCTTTAAAAAGGATTCAACAAACAAATATGTGATGATACATGGCTGCATGCGATTGCTATCCTTTAAAAGACAATTTTTGGCATGATCAGTCATATTTTCAATATAAATGCCAACATTTCTGTCATGGTATGCAAATTTTTAAGAAACACTGTACATGCGCAAGCTACAGAGCCCTGCTAAGGCACCCTGGTATCTGTAGTTCCTATTACTAACTGATGAGTGACTCCACAGTGGAAGCGCATGCATTCTGATGGATAGGTGGAGGGCAGATGAACTGAAGGGACAGTGTTTTGCCTGACCATAAAGTGACACTAGACACACATGGTTTAATTTACACTGTCCCTTCTATTTCTGTATAAGGATGATGGCACTGTAATTATTTAAAAAAATCTAAGTAACTTTTTCCTAATCGACATACAACTGATGTTATGGAGAGGAAATGCTTAGCATAGAAACTCACTGAAAACTGAGCATGTGCAGAGCTGCAACTACAGCTGCAAAATCCCTAGCTGAATTGGGGCTATAGACAGAAGGTGGAGATAGAGAGCAGCTTTACATCAACCAGGTTTTTTGCAGAATACTGAAAACAATTCTCAGAGTGAGTATGAACAGCGTGTAATACAGCATTTATTGTTAGTTTTTTTATGATGTGGGTTTAGTGACACTTTAAGCTCTTTTCTACCTGTTTTCCAGACTCTGTGTACCTGCTTTGCTGAAAAAGAAAACTTGTTTACAGAGCTCAATAGCTGTAGCTGAAAAATATACACACAACTGTTTTGAGTCAGAGTGGCTACACCTCCCCCTCCCCTCTCTCTCTACCTGTGTTGTTGAGATGGTGTCTGAAGTTTCAATGACAGACCCTAAAGTCAAACAGCATCTGCTATTCTATGTTTTTAGAGAACTCATAATGTTCAATGACCCCCATTTTCCTTTTAATAATATTACTCATGAATCACAATCTTCATTAGCTATTAGCATAATGCTCTTTGAATTAAAAACAAATCTGTATATAATTACATTACATGTTCTGTTCCAGAAAAACCCTTTTCTGATAAATTATAAATATTATGCTCTTCGATCTTGCCTATAATATCTGTAATGGGGAAAAGATCAGCTTGTGGAATACTGATTAGCTGTTTACCCTCTGCTTGCCTTATATTGTACAGGTCCACTTATAAATACACCCATCCTGCTTTATCCTTTGGTCCAATAATAGAAATGCATTTAAGATTCACTGGTAATTAGTTCCCACCACTGAATTATTCATTCCAGTGAAAAACTGGGGGATGGCCACTGTGAATCGGCCTGAAGAAGCAGTGGTCCTGTGCTTAGACCCTTCTCTTGCTGTCCAAACCTTATTTCCAGGGCCATATTTACAGTAAATATCATGCTGCACTAGACACACCTGAATTGTGACAGCCTTTTGCAGAAGCCCTGCCCTTGTGTCGGTACAAATTTCTACAATGGGATATTTAAGGCAGGATATTGTCTGCTTTGCATCAAGCTAGAACAATGACAGCTGCTGTTGTTCTTGCAGTTGGACTGTCATCCTTGTCCCTACTCACATCTTAGTGACCTACTGACCCGAAAAAATGTGTGCATATCAGTTGCCTTCTGTGCCAACAATGGCAGCCTCCTTATGTTCTTTTGGGTAATCCAACTATAGGAGGAGTTCTGCAAAGGCTAGCCATTAAAATAAGTCTGTTTTCTTTGATTAGGATCTGCAACTAGGCCCCCCATGTGAGGAACAAGCGGGGTTCCCTCTCCTGTGGAATACACAGGATGAGGACCTTGTTCCTCCAAGAATTCCTGTGTGCTAAAAACTTTTGTGAGATGAACAACTAGACAACAGAGCCTTGTGACAGCACAGTGGTTTAGTGTTTAGCACGTATGCCTTGCAGCACTATGGTCCCAGGCTGGGCACTATGAGTGGTGCGTGTGTGCATGTTCTTGCTGTTCATTTGTGGGTTTCCTCCAACATTCCAAAGACTTTCTGGCAAGTTAGTTGGCTTCCACCTAAACTGGTTCTTGTATGTGTATGCAGGTCTAAAAATCCAATAAGACTAAAACAGTTCTAGTACTCAATTCAAACATGAAGCCACAGAAAACAGTAATTTTGCAAGGTTGTAAGTGCACAAACGATTGCAACTCGGTCATGGTAGGGGATGGATTGAAGAACATTCCTGATGTGCTCATATGATGAGAATTTCCAGAAAAGTTTTGCAGCAAGATGAAAGATGTTTGTGTCTCCTTGAAGCTTTTTGGCTGCATTCACACCTAGGCGTAGGCGTTATGCGGCGTATTGCGGCGACATGAAATAGGCGTTCTGTCCCCGCGATTTGCGGCGACAAAACGTGCCTTGTTTTTTGCTGGAGGGGTGATTTTTACATTGTCGGATATGCCCGAACGCCCAAGACGCCTGAAAAAAAAGGTCCAAGACTTGTTTTAAGCTTCAGGCGTACAGCGTTTCGGCGTTCGGCGTAGAGATGTGAACCATCTCCATAGCCGACAATGTAAATTCGCCCCTCCAGCGTATTTCAGGCTGCTACAGCATCGGGCGTAGGGCAACAAAACGCCTAGGTGTGAATGCAGCCTTAGGGTGGGAGGTGAAGTATTGGTGCTTGTATGAGGACCAGCTGACAGTGTCAGATTGCCACCATTAATGGGGAGGTAACCCTGCCCCATCTGGCGCCTTTAATAGGAGTTATGGCTGGTAAAGTGGAAGTTCGCTCTCTCAATCAACATTGGCTGACTATTTTTAATCCTAATGCTTATAGCATTAGTAAATAAATGGGAAAGTGTATTATATTTACTTGTGTTAAACTTTTCTACTTTTTTTTTTTAAATTTCAGTTACATCCTGTTTTTTTTATTCTTTTTATTGAGTTTTTTAAGACATAACATACGAAACACATAAATGACTCGACACAACAAGTCTAGCATTTGGCCAACATGGACAGCAGAAACATACACTAACAATATGCCATCAACTGACAGCACCTTTGCATACACCTAAAGGTGAGCCTCCCCCAACCACCCTCTTACTCAATCCCCCCCCCCCCCTTATTACAATATAGAGATTCCGGATGAGTAAATGACCTCTTTAATCCCCATGTACAGTTGTGGAAGTCTGGGATCGGGCTCCACTCCATTTAAGAATGACCCAAGTAACTCAGGACCTATCCAACAGCCTTAATCTAATTATGTACTAACTCACTGTTAGATCTGAGTCATACCATGCACGCCATACATTCTCAAATTTCTTTCTGCAACCTCTGGATATATATGTCGCCTTGTAAAATGGGATCATTGAGTTCACCAGCCCCTTCCAGAAAACTAGTTCAGGGGCCCCCCAGCTTTTTTACTTCAAAGCAAGATGGCCTTCCTCCCATAAAATAGCAATATGTTAAGTAGTGTTCTGTGAGCCCTAGACGGAACCACTACCTTCATCAAACCAAAGAGACGCACACTGTCAGCGGAATTGGTACCTTCAAATACCGTATATCCTGGTTTCTTGCCTAGGCAAATGATGTCAAACATCCCAGGAGTCATCTGGAGGGGAGGCACAAAGCATGCCCTCCTGGTTGTATGCTTGAACTAAGGGCAGATGGATTTCAGGAAGTTAATGCTACATGAATCACTCAAAATGGCCACAGCCAGAAATACTAGGGGGTGTTTTTCAAAGTGATTTCTCATTTGTTTGGATGGAGGAGTTTGCTTTGAATACTAAAACTTAATTGAATACAATTTTTGCTTTGTGATGCTTAGACACAATGTAGTTCTGTTTTAACTCTAAAAAGACAATGGGGGAAAAAAGCTGTTCAGGGTTAAAAAGAGAACCATTGAATAATCCTGGGCGCAGCCTACATTGGCCAGGACCTTGTATCTGATGTCTACGCATTAAACTCTGCAGAGAAAGTTAGGACACTGGCTAGTTGTGTACTCAAGGTATCAATGTGGCCTCCAGAAATGTGAGGGAGAACAGTGATGGGAGAGCATGCGTATATGAAAGGAAATGCTAAATATGATGACACATGTACAGCCCTGGCCAAAAGTTTTGAGAATGACACTAATATAAATTTTCACAGAATCTGCTGCTTCAGTGTTTTTAGATCATTTTTGTCAGATGTTACTATGGCATACTGAAGTATAATTACAAGCATTTCATACTTGTCAAAAGCTGCTGCCATTCCTTAGCAAGCTCTGCGCTGGTGGCATCCCGATCCCGCAGCTGAATCAACTGTAAGACAATCCTGGCGATTGCTGAACTTTCTTGGGCTCCTGAAGCTTTCTTCACAACAATTGAACCTCAATCCTTGAAGTTGTTGATGATCCAATAAATGGTTGATTTAGGTGCAATCTCAGTAGCAGCAATATTCTTGCCTGTGAATCCCTTTTTGTGCAAAGCAATGATGACTACCCTTGTTTTCTTGCAGGTAACCATGATTAACAGAGGAACAATGATTTCAAGCACCACCCACCTTTTAAAGCTTCCAGTCTGTTATTCTAACTCAGTGAGCATTACAAAGTGATTTCCATCCTTGTCCTCGTCAACACTGACACCCTTGTTAAGAGAACCGCTGAGATGTCAGTTGGTCCTTTGGTGGCAGGGCTGAAATGCAGTGGAAATGTTTTTTTGGGGAATAAGTTCATTTTCATGGCAAAGGGGGACATTGTAATTACCATATTTATTGGCGGTATAACATGCACATTTTTCCATCGAAAATCAGGGGAAAGTCACAGGTGCGTGTTATATGCCGACAGCGTACCTCGGAGGGGAAGGAAGGGGATGAACACCGCTGGAATCCACGAGCCACTATCTCCTGTTTACTAGGCTCTATCTAACTCGGCTCTCATGTCTCACACCCATACAGTCCCGCTTCCACCACTCACATTGGACCAGTGTTCTGTCTATCACAGGAACTGGTCCAAGGCCAATGGTGGAGGCGGGACTGTGTGTGTGAGAGCTGAGTAAACAGGAGATGGCTCTGTGATTTCCTGAAGTTCAGGCTGCTTAAATAAGGTAAAAATAAATAAAAAATCATTGATCGGGCTGCATTGGGGACATTGATCAGGCTGCATTGGGGACATTGATCAGGCTGCATTGGGACATTGATCAGGCTACAGATGGATATTCATGGGCACTGAACCTTAATTTGCTTCAAAGTTGTTTATTTAAAATATACTGTATGTTTTTTTATCCTGAAACTTCCTTCTTAAAATTGGGGTGCGTGTTATATGCTGGTGCGTATCATACGCCGATAAATACGGCAATTGCAATTCATCTGATCACTCTTAATAACATTCTGGGGTATAGGCAAATTGGTATCATAAAAGTCAGCAGACTTTGTGAAAATTAATATTTGTGTCATTCTTAAAACTTGTGGCCACGGCTTATGTGTAAGGGTTCCCCTCATTTCATCTGTGCCCTTTGCCCTTATCCTTGTGAGGTCTTCCACCACTGCAGGAAGTGTCCACCTTTTATACACAGGCATATCGGTAAAGGGGCAAGGATGAGAACTAGGCCTCACGTTCTTCCAGTGGACTTCACAGCAGCTAGACAATTTACCTCAGGTAAACAATACCCTGATTTATTTTTTATTTTTTTTGGCATAGCAATGTTGAACTTAAGGAGTTGTTTTGCCATCCCTTTTCTCTTTACTGAAGTAATTTCGAACAGATTTGTTTCTTAAAAAAAGGTGCTTTGGGCAAACTGTGGCATGGCAAGTACTGCATGTGTTTGTCAAAGCAATGAACCCTAGAGGTGTACCAAGCAGGGACTGTGGCACACTCATAGGCACCACCTGAGCCTAGGTGGACAGTTTGGAATTTAAATACTTCACATCCTGCTTTTTTTAAACAATTTCCACAAGAGCAGATTTTAGGGGAGCGTGTCACTCAGCTCACTTTACAGGCACAACTATGATGCCTTCTAGCTGCTCTCATGGGATTGTTTTAGGCAAAATAAATATATTCTGATACCTAAAAAGCAACCTGTCCATGAACAGGTTACGAAGATATTAAGGTATTCATATTGGAAAGCTGGTTCCGATTTATATAAAGGTATCATTTCTATTCCATCACCTTTGCTTCTGCTGACATGACTGTATCACAGCCATAAAGGAGAAGAATGGAAAGGAATGAGGCCTTTCATCATTTTGCACACTGAAAAGTTTGTCATTTAGAAAAAAAAACTCAAAAGTAATGACTGGTGTGGAGAAGCAGACAAATCACAGAGGGGACCAGTTTCCATTGCATGCTCCAATCTGCTTTTTAATAGGCCTTTGAAAGAGGCATGTGGGAGCTGAGGCCTTCATTTTCCAGCTCTATTTTTATTTTTTCCCTCTTGACTTGGTGTGGGGGTGCGAGGGTTTGCTTTTGCAAAGCAATTATTGACAGCAATAAGAAATTCACAAAGCAGCGCTAGGAGGTTAGAGGTTCTCTTACCCTTCAGTTTACATTGAGACAGGACCGTTGTCTAATTATATGAGGTTATAATTAGCAATGGGTCAGCAGCATTAACTGGCTATAGGAATCAGACAGCAGTCAGATACTAGCAAAGGACTGGAACAATAAAGGATGTATTGGCTGCCTGAAAAGCACCATTTTTATTTTATTATTTCAGTCATTTTTTTTTATTAAAGTTTTAAAAGAATTAGAACATGGTGGTTTATAATGGTTCAAGTACAATGCACAGATACAAAAAAAATACTAGAACATTCAAAAGATATTCAATACTACTGATTCACACAACGGTGACGCCAAAGAATTATACCATTGCAGTGGGCGAGAAGAGGATTGGCATTTAATGTGATAGACCAACAAAATTGGCACATGATTGTCCGCAAAACGGATCCAGACGGACGCGGATCGTAGGCGGACGTTAGCGGATGCATCATCCGCTAACGAATCCGCTCCCATAGGGCCCCATTCTAAGTCCGTTTACGGACTTAGAAAAAGCGGACCGTTCGTCCGCACGTGTGAAAGGGCCCTAAATGGTTTTCAAAATATTTTTGAAAGCCGAGTCGCAGCACCATGTGTCCATTCCCCTTCTCTCTCCTGATTGTCTGGCTGACTTTGACAGCAGCGGGGGAGCCAATGATGCTGCTGTTGTGTTTTAGACAATCAGGAGGGAGAGTCTTGGATGGCCAAGACATCGTTGGACAGAGATGTTGGGGGGTACCGGTAAGTATTAGGGGGCTGTTGCACACAGAAGGCTTTTTATCTTAATGCATAAAGATAAAAAAAAAACTTCTGACTTTACAACCCCTTAAGGCTGCATTCACATCTAGGCGTTTTTACGCCCGATGCCCGACGCCGCATACGCTGGAGGGGAAATGTAACATTCCCCTCTATGGAGATGGTTCACATCTCCACGCCGAACGCTGAAACGCCGAACGCCTGAAGCCCAAAACAAGTCCCGGTCCCTTTTTTTCAGGCGTCTTCGGCGTTCGGCATAGGAGATGGTGGACCTCTCCAAAAAGGGGGGTTAAAAACGAGGCGTTTTGTCGCCGCAAATCGTGGTACAAAACGCCTCACATTTGTCGCCGCAATTCGCAGGTCAGGACTCGCGATTAGGTGTGAATGCAGCCTTAAGCAGTAGAGTCATAGTCTTATGTCATGTGTACTTGTTTACTAGTAAGCCATGTATGGAAATCTATCTATACATTAGTTACAGAGATATTTTGCAGTAAACATCTTTGCTGGCCATGTCCTTGAACCAGATTTACATTTGTAGTAAAGCATGTTCACCCTGGAAAATAATTTTCACGTATTTAACCAGCATGCTGGGTTTTACCTGTGATGGTCAGAACAGTGGTGTAGTGAGTGAGTGAGTGAAAAACTTATAGGGCCAGATTCAGGTAGAGTTGTGCTGGAGTATTTCGATATGCGCAGCGTAACTGTGAATATGCGCCGTCGTTTCTATGTGGCCGTACCCACCAAACTATATGCGACAGAAAACGGGCCATTTCCGATCGGCTTAACTTTCCGACGCCAGAGTCTCGTCAGCGCATATTTTCGCTCGTCGCATCCGTCGCGCCTATTGATTTCCCCTGCAAATATGCAAATGAGGGAGATTTCCCGATTTCGCGAACGGATTAGCACCATACGCTGGCTACATGCGCCGCGCGTATCTCATCCGTCCGGCGCAAAGTTATTTCTACAAATAGCTGCTTTATCTTTACTCCAGACGGCCTCAGGTCAGCAGGAGAGCAGCTACAGCAGCAGCAGCGTTACCGTCGAAACTAGCAAGCTGAACAACCACACGTGCAAGGACAACACCTGTGTGTGCCAACATGCCAGGGGCAGTCGCGGTCCTAGCACTAGTACTGGGTCCCCCGGTACGGAGGAGGCGGGCACGTGAGAGGATATACCGCACGCGCATGAGCCTCTTTGGCATGGGGGATGAGGAGGTGTATCGCCTCTTCAGATTCAGCCCAGATGCAATACTTGAACTAACCACAATCCTGCAGGGTGACATCACCAGCAAGACACACCGCTCACAAGCAGTGCAGCTACTGGTGAAGGTCCTGGCAACACTTCATTTCCTAGCAAGTGGATCATTCCAGCGTACAAGTGGAGTGGTGGCTGGGATGTCACAGTCCTCCATGAGCAGATGTGTGCACCAGGTTGTCCCTGCAATCCTCAGATGCATGTCCAACCAGTTCATCAGACCCACCACTGAGGAGCTGCGGCTGAAGGCAATGACAGATTTCTACAGCATTGCCAGATTCCCACGCACTGTGGGGGCCATTGATTGCACACATGTGGCCCTTCAGCCCCCCAGTGCCACAGAGCACATATACCGCAATCGGAAGCATTGGCATTCCATCAACGTACAGGTGATAGCCGATGCCCAATGCCTCATATGGCACGTCCGTGCCAAACACCCTGGATCCAGCCATGACAGCTTCATATACCGTCAGAGCCCCATCCCAATGGAATTCGAGCAGAACATGTATGGGGACAGCTGGCTGGTTGGTTAGTGACATGGGTGGCAGGCATGACTATCCCCTCCCATGATGCACACATCACAAGGGGCACATGCATGACTAACATCCTCCTGTCTTTTCCCTTCCAGGTGACTCTGCATATGCACTGGGACCCCATCTAATGACTCCTTTCCGGAACCCCCAAACCAGAGGAGAGAGAAGATACAATGCGGCACATATCAAAACCCGTGCAGTGGTGGAGCAAACATTTGGGCTCCTGAAGTCCCGTTTCCGCTGCCTGGATAAGTCCGGGGGGGCCTTATTGTATTCCCCTACCTTTGTGTGTCAGATCATCGGTGCATGTTGCATTCTGCACAACTTTGCCATGAGAAAAGGCCTGCAGATTGACATGCGTGATGACCTGACCCCCGACCCACACAGTCCCCACCTGCCAGAGGAGAACCAGTCTGCTGATGGAAGAGCAGTCAGGAGGGTCCTCGCCGTAGGCATCTTTGGACACTAAACCAAAACATTAATCACACGGACAATGCATGCATGCACACCACTGATGTCCCTAGATCACACACACCACATCCACATCACATTGGATTAGCCCAAGTCCAGCATGTAGGACTTGGGAGCAGCAACGCCAGCGTCAAGGCCCCAATGATGTCGCTGTCCATTCATACACCTTTCACACATCATTCATACAGCCGTGGGGTTAACTTCACCACCACGGCCGAGACGGTGACACACCCTTACTGGCAGGAGTGCCACCCCCCTCACATTCACACACCACACACTGCAACGTGTGCAGTTAAAAAAATAAAAATCTCATATCCAGAGCATAATCACAAAATAAAAATCTCATATCCAGAGCATAATCACAAAATAAAAATCTCATATCCTGAGCATTCCAAATAAAAAAAAAAAAAAAACTCATATCCTGAGCATTCCAAAAAAATAAAATAAAAATCTCATAACCTTCTGGTGGCCCCTCTCTGGCTCCTCAGCTGCCTGGATGGAGTGGGTGGGGGTGGGGGGGCATCTGGAGGTGGCTGATCCCCGGGTGGGCCACTCCTGGCAGGTGTGGCCTGCATGCCCTCCAAGACCACGGCAATCTGGCCGAGGTACGAATTGGTCTGGGCCTGCACCCTGAGCTGCTGGGCCTGCATCCTGAGCTGCCGGGTGACCTGGTAATGCTGGGCCCGCCGACTCTGCCTCCCCTGGTCCCGGATGGCAGCAGTGTTTGCCTGGACGGCTGCTGCAGTGAGGTGCCTTATATCTCCCTGCACCTCCCCCAGACTGGTCACCACTGCAGCGCAGTTGCAGCTCACATCCTGCACTGCAGAAGATATCTGGGCCACGGAGCACAGGCTGTCAGCCACTCTGTCCAGGTGCCCAACTATGTCCCCCATTTGCTGGGTCTGCCTGGTCCTGGACCAGATCAGACACCCCCCTGGTCTTACGGGTGGCCTTCCTGGGGCCAGTAGATGGTTGTCCCCGGGGGGATGGAGTCGCCCTTGAGGGGCTTCCTATGATGGGGGAGGGGATCTGAGAGGGCCCTGCAGAAGAGGAGGACTCGTCCAAATATAAAATTATGTCCTGCTCTGCCCCAACAGGCTCCTCCTCAACGACCTCTGCAGGTGAGGTGTGGGCACTCTCCTCCTCCACCTCGGTGTCTTCACCACCCAGGGGCACGGGCACTGGATGCCGTTGGGGGGATGGGGTGGACTGGCCGCCGACAGATGATGTCCCAGCTCCGTCATCTGTGGATGACACAAAGCAGACACATGTTGGTGGTCCCACACACTTGGCACATGTACCCCCCCCCCCCCCCCCACATGCAACACACCAAATAGGGGTTAAAAAAACACTTACCTGTCCTGGAGCCTTCCTCCATGGAGTCATATACAGGGACCCCCTCCAACTGCTCCCTCTCCAGGCAGCGGGCGACCACCTCCTCCTCTGTGGTCAGGCTGACCGCACATGGGGGTCCACCACCCGTGCCACTCTCATGCCTCCTAATGGTGGCCACCTTGCCCCGAACCTTGCGCCGTAGATCGTTGATCTTCTTGGCAATATCGCCAGCAGTCCGGGTGGAGTACCCCAAAATATTAACCCTGGCAGCAATGCTTGCCAGGATGGCCTGCTTCCTCTCCCGGGTGGTCTTTCGGCTTTTCCTGCCATGGAGGACATCGTTGTGGGTCTCCATAGCCGAAATAACAATAGAGACCTCTTGAGGATTGAAATTGAGGTTCCTCCTCTCTTTGGGGGTAGCGGGAGCAGCCATAACAGTGCAAAAGTAACTTCCCTGGGGGTGGGGGAAACGGAAATACTTTTGCGCAGGAATGGCGCTTCCGCTGGCGCTTTTATACGCGCAACGGAACACATTGCGCTGACGTTTCCCGTGAAGTGGTGCCGACGGAAGTTGTGAGCATGCGCACAAGGGGGCGAGTGGAGCCTCACTCACTGCGCATGCTCCGTGGTTGATGCGCTGAACGTAAGCCTCTGCGCTGGGCTCCGCCCATCATTTACATATGATCACACCCACTTCCACTTGCGTCGGGTTATGCCAGCGCATTTTGGTTACTCCGGCGCAAGTTTAGGAGCAAGTGCTATGTGAATAACAGTACTTGCGCCGAAAGTGTCGGCGGAGTAACGTAAATGAGAAACGTTACTCCAAAGTAAAGATGCTCCAATCTACCTGAATCTGGCCCATAGAGCGCAACACTTGCGAACTGAATCGCCTCTGGGTGCTATTTCCATTCCTTGGATAGAGGAATGCTCTGCCTTCAGAAGAGATGAGTTTTAATCATTCTCCTGAAGGCCAAGTGGTCGGATTCCAGTCGCATGGTGGTTGGTAGTGCATTCCACAGTCGCGGTCCTTGGACAGCAAATCTCCGATCTCCTTTGGACTTGTATCTTGCCTTTGGGATGTGCAGTAGGTTTTGATTTGTGGATCGCAGAGTGCGATTGGGGTTATGGGCTTTTATTTTTTCGCATAGATATTGGGGGGCGTTTCCTTGAATACACTTATGTGTAAGGCAGAGTGCCTTGAAAGTGATTCTATCTTTCACTGGCAACCAGTGAAGAGATCTTAGCGAAAGGGAGATTGACTCCCATGGTTTTTTACCAGTCACTAATCGAGCAGCCGTATTTTGAACGACTTGTAGACGAGCGATTTGGTATTTAGGAAGTCCTAAATAGAGGGCATTTGCGTAGTCGAGTCTGGAATTGACGATTGTTCCCACCACAACTGCAATGTCCTCTTTAGGAATAAAAGGGGTGAGTCGGCGTAACTGGCGCAACAGATGATGGGATCCACTGACTACCGCCCCTATTTGTGCATCCATTGTCATGTGGGAGTCAAAAATGACTCCGAGACTTTTTACTTTGGAGCTCGGGGCGATAATTTTTCCCAGGATAGGTGGTGGGGTCCAAGTTGAGGTGGAGAGACTTTTCCTGTTTGCGTGAAACAGGAGAAGCTCTGTTTTTGAACCATTGAGTTTTAGATAACTGGATGTCATCCAGTTATCTATAAGAGTGAGGGATCTCTCTAATCCCAGCGAATGATCCTCTCCGTTAATGACGCGGAGGTACAGTTGTGTGTCGTCTGCGTAGGAATGGTAAAGTAGCTTCTGGTTGCTGATGATCTCAAAGAGGGGACGGAGATAGATATTAAACAGTACCGGTGACAAGGGAGATCCTTGAGGGACTCCGCATGATACCCTACGCATTTCTGACGTGAAAGATCCCAATTTCACTGTTGGTTCTCTTCCTTCTTATCAAACAGATCACAAAGGTAGATCTGCTTCCGTGACTTTGGCCACTTCAGCTAGCCACTTCAGCTAGCCTAGTGAGTAGTAGTCCATGGTCTACCGTGTCATAGTGGTTAGAACTTTCACCTAGTAGCAAAAGCTTGGTATACATTTGGCGAATGTCGGGTAACATTGGCCGCTTCAATAAAAACCAGTCGACATTCGGCCCACGTGTATAGCAGCCGATCCAACAGAAGTCGGTCGTTTGGCTGGCTTCTGTCAGACGAGCATTCTGGAAAACCAGCAACCAACCAGCTCCTGATCAGTGCTCTCAGCCAGTGGCTGAGAGCAATGACCAGGGTGTTCTGGCGGGGTGGCATCCCTCTGTAATAACACAGCAGGGGAGATCGATGTACTAACATCGGATTGTTAGTACAAAGGCTCTGACCTGAGCTGTGAGTTGTTGTTTTTTTTTCATCATCCCGCTGAGTTGAATGAAAAAAAGTGGTATGTACTAGGCTTAAGAGAAAATTCACTTTGTAAAAAGAAACCTCAGTTCGTAAAGAGCATAGTGAATGTGTCAAATTTTGCTGACTTCAATTATCCAAGCATGTGCAATCAAAATTCCATGTTTCTTTTTTTCTTGCACATAATCGGGTATTCTTTGCAAAAAGGTTTTTGACTTTGTTTCACTTTATTTATTAACATAAGTGAAAAATCTTTGCAAAGTGAAAATGAAAGGCAACTCCAGGCAGGATTACATTCACAGGTTTCAAGCTGACATACATTCTCAATCCTTGGGAGAGCCTTGCTGTCAGACAGGATCCTGCAGATCTGTTAGTTTCCACTGTACTTCCTAAAGTATTAATTTCCTAAAATACCATTGTCAGGAAAATACTGCATTGTGGCCACTAGATGGAGCTGCCGATCATAGGAAATGTTCCATATGAGACATATTGCAGGTTTTTTTTAATGGCTGTGCAAATGCTGAGGCAATTGCACAGCAAATATTAAAAAAAAAATTCAACTGCCTTCTCACTGGCCTACCTTTTAGGCCGCGTACACACGATCGAATTTGTCCGCTGAAAACGGTCCGATGGACCGTTTCAGCAGACATCTTCGATCGTGTGTACGGCCGAGCAGACAGATTTGTCCACCCGACAGATTTCAAAGCATGCTTTGAAATCTATCGGGTGGGAATCTGTCCGCCCGACATGTCTGCTGGTTAGTACACTTACACCAGCAGACATGTCGTCCCGCATCGCCGCCGCACCGCCGCCGAATGGATTCGGCGCATGCGCGGAAGTGTTTTACTTCCTGGTGCGGTGACGTGGCGGCGTCAACGTCACCGCCACGTCACCGTCGCCGTCTGCTGGCGGGGATTTTGGTTTGCTCGTGTGTACACGCGAGCAAACCAAAATCCCAGCAGACAGATTTGTTCAAATCTGTCGGACCGGACAGATTTGAACAAATCTGTCCGCTCGTGTGTACGAGGCCTTACATAATTTTCCCCCTTTAGTCCATTGTTTGCTGCTGCCAGGCTCATCATTCAGTGTCTGCTACTCCTCTCTGCCAATACCTCCACTGGCTTCCACTCACCCAACAAATTAAATTCAAAATACTAACAACTTACAAAGCCATCCACAATTCGGCCCCCCCGGCTACTAACATAGCCTCAAAATACCAACCAAATTGTTTGCTTCTTTCCTCCCAAAACCTCCTGCTTTTTAGCTCCCCTGTCGTCTCCTCCCATGCTCGCCTCCAGGACTTCACCTGAGCCTCCCATCCTTAGTCTAACCGTTTGGGATAGGAAGTTCCTATCTCCTACTCTTTCACTTTCAGATGATCCCTGAAAACCCTTCTCTTCAGAGAGGTCTACTCTGCCCCCACCTAACAGCTATACTTTTATTTTCTCCATTAGCTCATCCCCCACAGTTATTACTATCTGTTTCTCTTGAACCTCCCTCCTTAGTTCGTAAGCTCTAATGAGCAGGGCCCCCTAATTCCTCTTCTGTTAAATTGTATTTTCATTGTACTGCCTGCCCTTATGTTGTAAAGCACTGCGTAAACCGTTGGGACTATATAAATCCTGTATAATAATAATTAGACTGTGCATAGTGTGCACTTGTAAAGTACCTTGCACTAATGCTGAAACAGAGTTCCCATCTACTTACGACTATCCCAATAGGTAGGCAAGTGTGAGGTGACCCAGCTTTTCTGTTCCTATACAATTAAAATCACTTGCATGCCTCTCAGCCCTTATATATGTAGCGGGGGCACTTTTGCCTCTAAAATGCCATATTAATGTTGTGTAATGTTGTTCTATTACTGGTGCTATAAATTGTTATTTGACACAATCTAGTGGTTAAAATGTGGAATGGACTTTATTATCTTTTTGTTTTCAAGAACATGGGGAGGTGTTATGTAAATAACTTACCCATGAACACTCAGGGTTGAAAAGCATGCTGGGTAGGATATAAAAGGCCCTGCAGTGGCAATCTTGGGGTCTCTTGTTCCTGAGGCAGATGGTCTGCCAGGAGAGCTCTGTATTGCCTCATTTCCACTGAGAGCGGATCGGTTCTGTACGGTACGCTATTTTGGGGTTTTCCATTATGAAAATGTGCCATAAAACCGTACCGGACCCTTCTGGTTCGGTTAGGGCAGAGCTACAATACATTCCAATGATTGGTGGACGTGCTAGGCATTTTTTCTAAACCTTGTATGGTTCCGGATGGTCAGATTTGCAGTGGAAACGCTCAGCAGAAAAGACCGGTCCATTCTAACCGTTCCAAATTTACTGACCCGAACCGTTCCGTTCAGTGGAAACGAGACATATGTGTTCCATAGAGCTCGGGCCTACATCGTGAGGAGCAGAATAGCAGCCTTTGATTTTGCTTCATACCACAGCTTTCTGGAGCAGCAGTGTGGTTGAACCAGCGGCCCTTGGAGGAGGTAACAAAGAGCTCCTGGTCGTCTGTGAAAGAGAGCAGCGTGCCAGACTAGCGACCCTTGAGGAGGTAACCGAGAGCTCCTGGTCATTTGTGCAACAGACTGAGATCCTGTGGAGCGGAGGCATCCATCTGTCCGGACATCATGTGGTGAGAGGGCTGATGCCCAGAACTTTGTACTGCCTTTCATACACCCAGACTGACTGCATAGTGTTGCTGGGACCGGTAGTTCCACGGAACAGTTCAATCCAATAGACATCTGTGCATAGGCCTCAAGCCTGATTTGATAGTTTGGTGACTGCCACTGGAAGTATGTTTCTAGGAAGGAGTGCGCAGATACTTTTCACAATTTAAGCTGCTGTTTTGTTTTGTTCTACATTGTTTTACTGATCGCAGAACCCTTTGGATTGCAATCTTTGTTTCACCATAGCTAGCAGAAGAGAGAAGACCAGAGACTGTGCTGTGTTCTTGCCGCAAGGCCTTGCAGTGTTGTTACCACTTACTAGAGACTGTATGGGGGAATGTTGAGTTAATTATATTGTGTTATATTATTCTTGCTAAATACAGTGTGCCGCACAGTGGGTTTCATAGTGTCTACATGGTGTGCTGGAAGTGGGAAGGTGCCAAGTGCTGAGGTTGTTGCCTGAGCATAATGGCCCATACACACGATCCGAATATCGGCCGACGGATCGTACGATTTTTTCGCTTAATAATCGCGAGTAAATATAATAGGTTTTTAAACTCACGAAAATTATCGTACGATAGAAAAAAAACGATCGGAAGTGATGTCACGTGTTGTAATGTATTTGTATTGTATTGTCGGACGACGGCTGTACTGACTAAACGAAAATCGTACGATCGGACATCGGACGAGAAAATTTTTCGCGCTTGTCCGATCGAATTTAATCGGATGAACGGTCGTGATCGGCTGTCGAAAGTAGTGTACACACGATCCGAAAATCGTACGATCCATCATCGGACGATCGTTTTCGTCCGATATTCGGATCGTGTGTATAGGCCATTAGTCCCACTTGGAGACACCCCTGGTGAAGCAATACAGGTGGCTCTCAGGCAATTGCCACGTATAACCTCTCGTCTCATTACTGTATACCAATTGTGATTCCATGTTTAACTATAAAACCTGTTCTAGTAAAGTTACCTTTTTGCTTTAACACAATCTGTTGTGAGGCTTGTTAATTCTCCAAGCAGGTGTACCAGTGTATGCCCGGGTGACCACACAGGTAAAGTGAATATAATCTGTGTCTATTTACCTATCTTTTATTATTGACCTTCACACCAGCATTTGCACCACAGCTGTGTCAAGGGGAGTGAGACCAAACTATTGGGGGGTGTTAAAGCAGATACAGGCCCAATCAATTACCAGCGGCTCCTGAGGGGGTAGATCTTTGTTTTGTAAGCTATTATTTATTATACGAAAATGTGTCTCATATGAATCATCTATTTCATGATTTTTATATATTTTACACTATATTAATTACCGTACATATAATATTGTTTAGAGACATTGTGGTCACACAGGGAGTATACCGAAATATAGGTGGATGTTTTCTTTCATCTTGGCCTTGCTCCAACACCAGGGATAGAACTTGACCTAACCGTCAGCTACAGTTAATTACCTGAGGTAAAACCAAGAAAACAAATGCATTTTTTTTTTATTTCCTGTGACCAGTGAATTTCATTTCTGCTGTTGATAGAATCTGCCATGTGATCTTCATTGAGGCGCTTTTTGATGGCTTCCCCTCATTAAAACTTGTAGGAAAAAAGTTATTGAAAACTCTGGACTGACGGAACCATTGACAGCAATTAAATGGAAGCTAGGAGCCTTGTACAAGGAAGATTATATTCAGAGTAAACATTTTCCTTTATATTTTAGTTGGCCGATGCTTTATTTAAAATGGTTACACTTTAACAGAATGTTCTTAATTGTGTAGTATCCTTACTGGTAGTTTTTGGGGGGTTTGTCCTACGCACACACAGACATACAATATACACACACACACACAGACATACAATATACACACACAGTATACACATACACACAGAATACACATACACACACTGAAAAGGTACTGGAGAGGTGGGACAGCTATAATCTTGGTATTTTTTTTAAAAACACAGATTTTTACATATTGTTGTCCCTTTGTATTTACTGAGGGGTGGCATGGGGCCCTCGGGCAGTGCCGAATGGTCAGTCCGCCCTGGCTATAACAGAAGAAAAAGCTGCACAAAGCTCTCTTCCTCCCAGACCTTATGCAAGACGGACCTCTCCGTGCATTAGGAAGAAGGTTGCGGCCTATCACGCGAAGCACCCACCTTCCAACCCATACCTGAGGGGCCTAGCGCTGCCGTTTGGAGCCGGACATGCATCCAGCACCACTCCTGTCACCTGCCAGTCGGTTTTGTACCAAGCTTTTTACATT
>JAJQKJ010002845.1:40000-80171 GCA_029574335.1 Rana kukunoris | reverse complement strand
GGCGGCGGGGAAATTTGACCGATGGTGTGTACACGCCATCGGATCAAACTCCCGATCGGACATATCCGATGGAAATGGTCGCGGACCGTTTCATCGGATATATCCGATCGTCTGTACGCCGCCTTAGTTCTCTCAATAAAATGATCAGAAATTTGTGCTTAAAAGTAGAACTAAAGTAGAACCTTTTTTTTTTTGTTGGGGATAGAGTAAGGGAGGGATATAGCCCCTGTCAGTTTATTTTTTTTACCATCCCTGTCCCATTGCAAAGATTTCCCTTCACTTCCTGCCCATAGCCAAACAGGAAGTGAGAGGAGATCTATGCAAATTAAAGCGGGGGTTCACCTAAAACAACTCTGTTCCCATCCCATTCAGCATACTGGCGTCAGCGCCAGTATGCTGTTTTTTTTTTTTTTAATCGCTCTAGTTGCTGTGTCATGGATAATTTTATTTTCTTCCTTCCCGCGGGGAATGGCGCATCACTCCTTCCGAAAATAGCCGGACTAGGACTCAGCTCTTGCCGGAGCTATACGGCGCCTGCGCACAGGACCTAGGAGCTGACTGCGCAGGCGCCATATATAGCCGAGTCCTATTTCGACAATTTTCGGAGGGCGTGACGCGCCATAGCCGCGCCATTCCCCGCGGGAGGGAGAAAATAAAATTATACATGACAAAGTAAGTAGAGCGATTAAAAAAAAAAAAAACATACTGGCACTGACGCCCAGTATGCTGGATGGGATGGGACAGAGTTGTTTTAGGGTGAACCCCCGCTTTAAGGAAATCCATTGCCCCCCCCCCCTCCCAGGCATTAACTCAAAATTGTCAGGGTGGGTCTTAAACATAAAGGGGTGTGGCCCTTGACAGGAAGGGGTGTGTCATAATTAAATTAGGAGGTGCACGAGTTCAGTCAGGCCTTGTACACACCCTTGTCCCTAGTGGTCTGCCCTGTGCACTACATGTCATTTTATATAATAAAAACTGTTCTTTCTCCCTGCAAACTGTAGATTGCCCATAGCAACCAAAAGTGTCCCTTTATGGCAAAAATTGTTTTAGAGCAGCTAAAAAACAGCGATAATAAATCAGAATCACTTGCAGAATTTAGCGATAGCGATTTGTGGGGAAATTCGTCATAAAAAAAAAAAAAAATAATGACAGCAAAAATTCTGCAACTGAGCAAATTTCAGTGATTTTGATTTGATTACATTATTGAATAATTTTTACTATAATTATATTATTTGTTATAATTTTTTATAATTATTTATTATATTATAATTTTTAATAAGAAAAAAAAAAAAAAAAATCATACCCGGGATGCCTATTAGACTCTTGTTTGGATAGATTTCAGTGAGTCATTCCTAAGAATTACAAGCCTACAGTATAAAAACGCCAAATTCCCTTGCAAATAATGGTACCGCTTTTAGCACCTAAAATCTGAAAGAATCATACCGCCAGGGAGGTTAACAGAACTGAACTGCATCTACCTAGCAATAGTATATATAATGACAGTCTTACCTTGCTGTAACAGTCCCTTTTTATCCCACTGGCTAGTGAATGAAAAAATAACATTGGGCTGAAAAGTTGGGGCCCTTGAGGAAAGCACAACAATTCTCAGCAGACAACAGACTCGCCAGACACAGGGCGCCCCCTCCTCTGGGTCCCGGACATGTACTCTGATTCAGTTGGAGGCCTCTGAAGGAAATACGAGTAGCTGTGATTCTTTTTTCAATCTTGCTGGGACAGTCCCTCCTTTCCTTCCTTACAAGCTGTGGGAGTGCTCTGTAGTATAGTCTGATCTTGCCAGCAGGGGCGTACCTGGACTAGAGCATTTGCCACCCAGGGTGGATCCTATATTTGGCACCCCCCTGGGCCCTGGCACCCCCCTGAGCCCTGGCACCCCCCTGGGCCCTGGCACCCCCCTGAGCCCTGGCACCCCCCTGAGCCCTGGCACCCCCCTGAGCCCTGGCACCCCCCTGGGCCCTGGCACCCCCCTGGGCCCTGGCACCCCCCCTGAGCCCTGGCACCCCCCTAAACCCTGGCACCCCCCCTGGGCCCTGGCACCCCCCTGGGCCCTGGCACCCCCCTGAGCCCTGGCACCCCCCCTGAGCCCTGGCACCCCCCTGGGCCCTGGCACCCCCCTGAGCCCTGGCAACCCCCTGGGCCCTGGCACCCCCCTGAGCCCTGGCACCCCCCTGGGCCCTGGCACCCCCTGAGCCCTGGCACCCCCCTGGGCCTTGGAATAATCTAGGGAAATACTGCTGTGCGCACAATTACCACAGGGATACTTTACAAGACTAGAAGGTGTGGTATGATGCGCTTAGTGACAGTGGAATCAGGATGTATACATTTCTGGAGTGTTCGCTGGGGTGCAAAGCATGAAGAAAGGCAATGTGGAACACCAACCAAAAAAATGGGTCGGGAAATGCGTTCCAGGGGGACGCTGACAGCATGAGGAAGTGAGAAGAGAGCCAATAACTGGCTTCTCTAAAAGAGACATGTACACTCATAACAGTGCCCACCAGTGCTGCCAATCAGTGCCCACCAGTGTTGCCAATCAGTGCCCACCAGTGCTGCCAATCAGTGCCCACCAGTGCCCCCCTCATCAGTGTTGCCCATCAGTGCCGCCTCATCAATGTAACCTATTAGTGCCCATCAGTGCCACTTCATTGGTGCCCATCAGTGCCGCCTCATTGGTGCCCATCAGTGCCGCCTCATTGGTGCCCATCAGTGCCGCCTCATTGGTGCCCATCAGTGCCGCCTCATTGGTGCCCATCAGTGCCGCCTCATCGGTGCACATTAGTGAAGGAGAAAAATTACCTGTTTGCTAAATTTTATAACAACTATGATTTAAAAAAATTAAATAAAATCTTTGGTCTTTTTTTGATTGTTTTGTGGTGATTAAATACCACCAAAAGAAAGCTCTATTTGTGCAAAACAATGTATAACATTTTTATATAAGTACAGTGCAGCATGATCGTTCAATTGCAATTTAAAGTGTGACAGCGCTGAAAGCTGAAAAATTGGCCTGGGCAGGAAGGGGGTGAAAGTGCCCGGTAGGCAAGTGGTTAAAGATGGCTGCCGGACTTCTGCATTAATGAATGTTCAGTGTAACCCTGTCCACACTGCAGAAAGATAACACAACATCAAAAGAAGGTATCGGCTAAGGTCCAAGTTTAATTAGACTAGAGATTTAAACAAAATGGGCCAGATCCACAAAGGGCTGGCGCTGGCGTAGCCTATCCCAGTTACACTACGCCGATGTAAGTTACAGCGGCGTATCCTAATCCACTAACACTTTCCGCTGTGACTTACGGCGGCGTAGTGTAAGTGTTGCAGCATAAGGCCGCGCAATTCAAATAAGGTGGCTGTGGGTGTGATGTCATGTAAATCAATATGACCTCACGTATTTGACGGGTTTTTTTTTTGAACGACGCATGCGCCGTCCGTGGACATATCCCAGTGCGCATGCGCGAAATCACGTTGCAAAACATCAATGAAAACGACGTGAACGTAACGTACGCAAATCCCTATTCGCGAACGGTTTACGCAAACGACGTGAATGACGGAAAATTCGACGCTGACCCGACGTCCATACTTAACATTACGTACACCTGTATACAGCAGGGGTGGTAACTTTACGCCGGACCGACGCTTACGCAAACGACGTAAAAACACTGCGCCGTACGTACGTACGTTCGTGAATCGGCGTATCTAGCTCATTTGCATATTTTACGTGGACACACAACGGAAGCGCACCTAGCGTCCAGCGTAAGTATGCAACTAAGATACGACGGTGTAATAACGTTACGCCAGTCGCATCTTAGCGTAATTCCGGCGTATCTTGTTTTGTGAATACAAAACAAAGATACGCTGGCGGGAATTTGAAATTACAGCGACGTATCTGGAGATGCAAACAATTCGACGCATGCTCGGAAGCATTGAACTTATTTTTCTCGGCTCGTCGTAGTTTTGTACATTTCTGCGTTCTTGACGAAAGTTCAGAGAACTTGTGTGACCCGTGTGTATGCAAGACAAGCTTGAGCGGAATTCCGTTGGAAAAACCACCCAAGGTTTTTCCGATGAAAAATCCGATCGTATGTACGCAGGATAAGTGTCATTTCCGTCTGCTGCCTCCTCTCTCTGCTATCAGCGTGAGCCACTTCTGACAAGTGTTCCTGACACCAAGAGAAAAATGGTGACGGGAGGGCACAGCTCGTGATTGACAGCCTCAGCTCTATTCCTGTGTTCTTATTTTTTTTTACAGGACAATGAAGTCAACTGTGCCACGGGGAGGGGGTGGTGCATTACAGTCACAGGGGGCACACGGGTGGATCAGAAGTAGGCAGAACAAGGAAGGAATTACATGAACGGTGCCCTGTGTCTGTGTCTCTCTCTGCAGCAACGGCAATCCAGCAGGAGGGAGAGAAACTGACTTTCAACAGCTGCAGAGAGCCTCACAGGGCATCTTTCTGTAATTGCACCTCTGCCCAACCACACCCATTCCTACTGCTGTTTGGGCCCCCCTGTGTGCCTGGGCCCCCTACAGGAGGGCTGGTGGTCCCACCCTATCAGCGGCCCTGCGTACACCTGACCAGTTTTCCTGCCAGCTGCTCCGAAGCTTTGTGAATGCGCCCACGCTCCCCGTGGACCCGATCGCTGTCGGTTTCCCGCAATCGGTCACAGGAGCTCAAGAACGGGAGAGGTGAGTGTAAACACAGCTTCCCCGTTCTTCTGTGTGGCAGTGGCAGTGATTGTCTGTTCCCTGATATAGGCAAAGACGATCACTGACATCACACGTCCAGCCCCTCTACAGTAAGAAACACACATGAGGTCACACTTAACCACTTCAGCGCCCACTAGTGGTTAACTCCTTCACAGCCATTGTCATTTTCACAGTAATCAGTGCATTTTATTTGCACTTTTCACTGTGAAAATGACAATGGTTCCAAAATTGTGTCAAAAGTATCCAATGTGTCCGCCGTAATGTCGCAGTTACGAAAAAAAATCGCTGATCACCACCATTAGTAGTAAAAAATGTTTTTTATAAAAATGCCATAAAACTTTCCCCAATTTTGTAAACGCTATAACTATTGTGCAAACCAATCGATAAACGCTTATTGCGATTTTTTTTTTTTACGAAAATATGTAGAAGAATACGTATCGGCCTAAACTGAGGAACAATAATATTTTTTTATATCTTTTTGGGGGATATTTATTATAGCAAAAAGTTAAAAATATTGCATTTTTTCAAAATTGTCGCTCTATTTTTATTTATTGCGCAAAAAAAAAAAAAACGCAGAGATGATCAAATACCATCAAAAGAAAGCTCTATTTGTGGGAAAAAAAGGACGCCAAATTTTGTTTAGGTGCCACATCGCATGACCGCGCAATTGTCAGTTAAAGCGACGCAATGCTAAATCGCAAAAAGGGGCAAGGTCCTTAACCTGCATAATGGTCCGGGTCTTAAGTAGTTAAATGGCTAGTAGATAAACAGGTACAACTTATGTAGGAGGATTTGTTTAATCTCTGAGCATCCCCTGAGGCCAGTCACTGCACTGGGTATATGGAAGAGTTTACAACCACTTTAACCACTTTAATACCGGCCCATAGACAATTGACGTCCAAAGATGGGATCTCCCATCCTAAGTGGCTGTCAAATGACGGCCTGGGCATTGCAGGCGAATATCTGGATGATGGGTGCAGCCAGAGGCATCATCCAGATATCCTCTTCTTCTGCCGGCGATTCTGCACGACATAAGAACGATCATAGCGGCGGTTCCGCTGCTTGATCGTTCTTACAGGCCGCGGGAGGGGACATCCCCCCCCTCCCGCCGCCATCTGGTGCTTCTCCGGGCTCTCCCGTGCCTTCGGGGGCCCGGAGAACGAATCGTCGGCGTCGGCAGGAAGTATAGAGATGACTGGTGACCAGGTGGTCGCCAGTCATCTCTATGACCGTTGGAGGACCCGGGCGCGATGTGATGACGTCACGCCCGGGTCCCGTAAGTAAACAAAGCCGCGATTGCGGCTAAGCAACAATTCATGAGATCGGTGAATTTTTTTTCACCGATCTCATGGTTTCCAGCCTGGAGGAGAGATATAAGGTCTTATTGACCCCACATCTCTCCATAAAGAGGACCTGTCACACACATTTCCTATTACAAGGGATGTTTACATTCCTTGTAATAGGAATAAAAGTGGGGAAAAAAAATTTGAAAAAAAGTGTAAAAATTAATAAAAAATAAGTAAAAAAAAAATAATAAAAGATAAAAAAATTAAAACGCCCCTGTCCCTGGTAGCTCGCGTGCAGAAGCGAACGCACACGTAAGTCCCGCCGACATATGTAAACGCCGTTTAAACCACATATGTGAGGTATCGTCGCGTGCGTTAGAGTGCCAGCAACTAATCTAGCACTAGATCTCCTCTGTAAATCTAAACTGTAACCTGTAAAAAATAAATAGCGTTGCCTATGGAGATTTTTAAGTACCGAAGTTTGGCGCCATTCCACGAGTGGTGTGCGCATAATTAAAGCACGACATGTTGGATATCTATTCACTCGGTGTAACATAATCTTTCACATAATACAAAAAAATTGGGCTAACTTTAGTGTTTTTTGTTATTTTTTTAATTCATGAGACAATTTTTTTTACAAAAAAAAGGCGTTTGAAAAATGTTTGCGTAAATACCGTGCGAGATAAAACGTTGCAATGACCGTTGTTTTATTCCCTAGGGTGTCTGCTAAAAATACATATATAATGATTGGGGGTTCTGCGTAATTTTCTAGCAAAAAAATGATTATTACATGTAGGAGAGAAGTGTCAGAATAGGCCCGGTATGGAGGTGGTATAAAAGCCCGGGATTGAAGGGGTTAAATAAATATCAGATAACATTGTAGGCACATTTCCTAGAGGAAATTCCTGCCCAATATTTCTCCCACATCTGGGGGGGTCATCTACTGTGTGTGGGGTAAAGAAAACTCCCGCGTCTATACATGAAATTCCTCCTTATAGGGACAGTGAGTGTATGACTAGAGGCTGAATGCTTTTGGAAAGTGGAGGGGATCAGGGATGTTGAGGGCCATCAGAATGTTTTGGGGGTACCAGTGGGTTTCTGATGCAGTAAACACTCCATTAGTCACATAACCCCAGGAATGGTCAGTAAATGGATGAGGGGTCACTGCTATTAATCCTGTGTGATCTGTGATAATGATCTGTGCTCTCATCTCACCTGTTATACTGGGTTTTTGTATTTATAGATCATTTACACAAGGGAAAGAGAGTCATACAAGTCAAGTCCCTGAAAACGAAGCATGAATTTGTGCCCACTACCGGAATAAACCCAGAGACCATCATGGGGAAGGGATCTGTGGCCACTATGAAGAAGGGATCTGTGGCCACTATGAAGAAGGGATCTGTGCTCACTATGAAGAAGGGATCTGTGCTCACTATGAAGAATGGAGCTGTGCCCGCTATGGGGAATGGAGCTGTGCCCGCTATGGAGAATGGAGCTGTGGCCACTATGGAGAACGGAGCTGTGGCCACTATGGAGAATGGAGCTGTGGCCACTATGGAGAATGGAGCTGTGGCCACTATGGAGAATGGAGCTGTGTCCTCTAAGGAGAATTGAGATGTGCCCGATATGGAGAATGGAGCTGTGCCCGATATGGAGAATTGAGATGTGCCCGATATGGAGAATGGCGCTGTGCACACTATGGGGAACTGAGCTGTGGCCACTATAGAGAATGGAGCTGTGCCCTCTATGGAGAATGGCGCTGTGCCCTCTATGGAGAATGGCGCTGTGCCCCCTGTGGAGAATGGCGCTGTGCCCACTGTGGAGAATGGCGCTGTGCCCACTGTGGAGAATAGCGCTGTGCCCACTATGGAGAATGGAGCTGTGCCCACTATGGAGAATGGCGCTGTGCCCTCTATGGAGAATGGTGCTGTGCCCTCTATGGAGAATAGAGCTGTGCCCTCTATGGAGAATGGCGCTGTGCCCTCTATGAAGAATGGTGCTGTGCCCTCTATGGAGAATGGCGTTGTGCCCTCTATGAAGAACGGTATGGTGCTGTGGCCACTATGGAGAACGGAGCTGTGCCCTCTATGGAGAATGGCGCTGTGCCCTCTATGGAGAATGACGCTGTGCCCACTATGGAGAATGGCGCTGTGCCCACTATGGAGAATGGCGCTGTGCCCACTATGGAGAATGGCGCTGTGCCCACTATGGAGAATGGCGCTGTGCCCACTATGGAGAATGTAGCTGTGCCCTCTATGGAGAATGGCGCTGTGCCCTCTATGGAGAATGGAGCTGTGCCCTCTATGGAGAATGGCGTTGTGCCCTCTATGAAGAACGGTGCTGTGGCCACTATGGAGAACGGAGCTGTGCCCTCTATGGGGAACTGAGCTGTGCCCTCTTTGGAGAATGGCGCTGTGCCCTCTTTGGAGAATGGCGCTGTGCCCTCTTTGGAGAATGGCGCTGTGCCCTCTTTGGAGAATGGCGCTGTGCCCTCTATGGAGAATGGCGCTGTGCCCTCTGTGACGGTCGTCGAACATATCTCCGCCATCCATTCCCTTCTTCTCCCATAAAAGAAATCACCCAATATTCCCCGACTGGGAATATCCCTGGAATCGCTGAATAATCCACACATGAGCCATGGCTTAATGCTGAATGTAACAGGACACACTTTATTGAAGTACACAGCACACTTTATACAGGATTTGGAACATCCCGCCCCCAACAACCGCTTTCCTATTGGTCCATTGTAAAGTATGCAGTCTTCATCCTGGTCCTCTTAAACCATGCAAATGAGGACTTGAAAATGTCTCTGGGGATCTGGGCCAACTGGCCACCATTTATGGGGTATACCCGTGGAGACTGAAGTCCCATCCACTGATGTGAGGTGAAAATCCCCCCAGTGCTTGCAAAGCAAAGCCGACATCCTCCTGTTTCAGTCCTGTACCATTTTCTGGGGTTGTGCCAGTGGAGACTGAAGTCCCATCCACTACCCCAGGAACCCCTTCTTCTGTTAGGTGAAAGCAGAGGCCCGGGGCACTCTGCTCTGTTGCCAGCTCTTCTGCTGGGTTGCTGTGAGTGGAGACCACAGTCCCATCCACTGATATCCACTCAAGCTGTAGTGGGGTGCAGCCGCCAGTAGCATCCTGTCCTGCTGCCAGTGGTTCAGCTGGGAGTAAGAGCTTTACCACCTCAGCTGGTTGCTGGGGAGGGGGGCCAACCGCCCCGGCTCCCTGGAACTCCACAGTTGGTCCCGGTGCTGGGCAGAGATGGCTGGCACTCTGCCCTGTTGCCAGCACTTCTGCTGGGGGCGCATAATCCAGAACATCCTCTGAACAGTCCATGCATTCTGTAATCTGTGGCTGGGGAGTGATCGCCATCTTCTCACCCTGAGCCTCCGAAACTGCCACAGGGGTGGGGCAGAGGTCTTGAACCCTCTGTCCGGTGACCAGCGCTTCAGCTGGGGAAGTTCCTTGTAACTCCACAAATACTGCTCTTGGTGCTGGGCAGAGCACAGTGAAGTTTGGCCCTGATACCAGCTCTTCTGCTGGAGGCCCATCAGGTTGTTTGTCCTCAGCAGAAAAATCTATTAAATCCCCTGTCTCTGGTGTCTGGGGATAGAGGTTCACCATCTCCTGTCCATGGAACCCAGAAGATGCTATAGGTACTGAGCAGAGGTTAGAAGAGCTCGGCCCTGCCGTCAGAACTTCAGCTTTGGGAATGGCAATCTCCAAATTTTCCACTGCCGATTCACTGGCATACTGCTGGACAGGCACATTCCTCCCTTCAAGATCATCCCATGCAGAAACGGGATCATCAAGGTCAGTCGGCACTTGCTGCATCCGCCATAAGACCTCCGCATCCATAGCTGCAGGGGCAGGTTGGAAGAGCACACTGTTACCCTGCCACATGGACGATTCTTCAGCCAGGATTTCCGCATTGTCCACTGGTATTTTCTGATAGTCCCAGGCAAAGGGAGCCCGGCCCTGGCGCTGAGCAGAGTCTAGCAGCTGTTTGTAGGCGATCTCCAGGTCCCATTCCCGAGCAGCCAGAAATTCCAAATCTTCCTGTAGCCAGTGCGCTTCCGAGATATTCAATTTTTTCTCTCTGTGCTCCATTATGTCCTCCAAGCGCCACTCCCGATCATCCCCAAAGTCGAGATCACTGGACATCCTCCAATACAACAATCCCAGGCCATCATAGTCATAGTCTTCTGTGGGGCTGTCATCCGCTGACCACGGGCACCCTTGGGCTACATACCACCGGAGGGCTCTGTAGCTCTCATCCAGCTGCATCTCTGCCCGGATCAGCCTGTTTAATTCCGCTATCCACTCCTGCTTCGGTTGTTCCCCCCAACAACGGCAGTCGTACGTCATACGTCATACGTCATGCATAGATGTAGGGCAGGACCTCTCCTTGGTGTTGCTGCTCCAGAGCTAGCGCTTCCTTCCAGAGTTGGCACCGAATCACATCCGCCAATCCCAGCAGGACCTCCTCTGATTCTGGTCCTGTGTGCTGTATCCGCATCTCTTATAACCTTCTTCTGAATTCCTCTTCCATGATTACTGGTATCTGTACCTCTCCTCGTCTTTCATTTGGTGCTGCTTCTTTAGGCGTTGTCACCGATCGTCGTATTTCTGCAATTCTCAGCTCATGTTGCCGCTCTCGTTCTTTCTCATCAAAAGCTTCAAAAGCGCTAAACGGAATCTTCCTTGTGTCTGCTGTGCTGTACTCACTGTTTGGAGAATGTGCGGCTGCTTGTTGGACTGCTGCCAGTTTTAACTGTAGCTCTGCGTCTCTTATTTGTTTAGCCTCCTCCGCTAACAGGGTCATCACTTTCAGCACCACATCCGCTGTTGGGTTCGGACCGAACCATGCTAATTTCTCTCTTATTAGCTTGTTGGCTGGTGATTCCTCATCCTGAATCACTGGTGTCCCCATCTCTTGTACTGCTGGCGTTGCTGCAACCGAGTTCTCCTGGTCTAGCTCCATTTATTCTGCTATGATGACACGCTCGGTTTTGTTGCTAGCAATCCTTCCACAAACTTCCAGTAGTTCTTTCAGTGTATTTCTTTTAAGCAGGGTGTACCGGTCTTCCATTCACTGTTCCCAGTGTCTGCTTGGAATCCTGGTGTAAAGGAAAGTAGAAGGGAAAATCCCGCTGCTGCCAACCAGTTGTGACGGTCGTCGAACATATCTCCGCCATCCATTCCCTTCTTCTCCCATAAAAGAAATCACCCAATATTCCCCCACTAGGAATATCCCTGGAATCGCTGAATAATCCACACATGAGCCATGGCTTAATGCTGAATGTAACAGGACACACTTTATTAAAGTATACAGCACACCTATTGGTCCATTGTAAAGTATGCAGTCTTCATTCTGGTCCTCTTAAACCATGCAAATGAGGACTTGAAAATGTCTCCGCAGAGATTGGTCCCAATGCTTGAATAGCCTGAATATGTGTGGCCAGAATCCTGTGATGTGTTTTCAGACAAAAGCCCCAGGGGGTCAATCAATGTACACAATAGCCAGCCACAGAACAATGGAGCCGTCTGGAGAATTGAGACAGGGCAGAAGTCATTTACACCTGATAATAGAAAGGCTTTAGATAGGGTTATCACACAATGGACAATGAGTATTTCTTCTGAGTCTATTGACCTGGCTGAGGTTCAGAATTAAATCTGTAATACATGAATTAGGATTTCAGTATTTCATGGTCCATGACACCCTCTATGGAGAATGGCGATGTGCCCTCTATGGAGAATGGCGCTGTGCCCACTATGGAGAATGGCGCTGTGCCCACTATGGAGAATGGCGCTGTGCCCACTATGGAGAATGGCGCTGTGCCCTCTATGAAGAATGGTGCTGTGGCCACTATGGAGAATGGAGCTGTGCCCACTATGGGGAACTGAGCTGTGCCCTCTATGGAGAATGGCGCTGTGCCCTCTATGGAGAATGGCGTTGTGCCCTCTATGGAGAATGGCGCTGTGCCCTCTATGGAGAATGGCGCTGTGCCCTCTATGAAGAATGGTGCTGTGGCCACTATGAAGAATGGAGCTGTGCCCACTATGGAGAATGGCGCTGTGCTCACTATGGAGAATGGAGCTGTGCCCACTATGGAAAATGGAGCTGTGCTCACTATGGAGAATGGCGCTGTGCTCACTATGGAGAATGGCGCTGTGCCCTCTATGGAGAATGGCGCTGTGCCCACTATGGACAATTGGAGCTGTGCTCACTATGGAGAATGGCGCTGTGCCCTCTATGGAGAATGGCACTGTAGAAAAATTGCTTAATGTTTGAAATAAATCTTCTGAACTGGCTAAACTGCCAAAAGATTTACAAACAACTAGTCTTGTGATCCATCCCACCCCTCCCAGGAAGCATAGCCAGGTCGATGATTTCCTTTTTCTTTACAGCAGTTGGGCAGTATAGCTTGGTCACCAACCTGCCTACAGCCGACTTAGAGGACTGCGAAGAAGCATCAGCACAATGATGAGGTCATAGGCATGCACACAAGGTGTGCCGGGTGTGCCTGAGCATGCCCTAATTACCCTGTGCTGTCTCTGAAGATCTGCCCTGAAATGTTGCATCCAAGGCGCGTGTAGCCCACACTTCCTGGGAAACAGTTTCACATGCATCGGATGCAGAGAGAAAGACCAGCTGTAAAAACTCTATGGTGATGTCGGTGGTGGGCGGGACCAAACAGCAATCAAACACCAGCCAATGGGATGGGATCTGGGTGGTCGCCACATTCCCTAAGCCGCCCAATCATTGGCTGGTGTTTGATAGCCGCTTGGTCCCGCCCATCTTCAACATTGCCGCTCAGTTGTGACAGCTGGTCTCTCTCACAGTAAGCATTTACATTACATGGCACACACTGAGTGGCTCTTGCAAGCCTCACGATCTACTGATTATGAAACTCCCCCTCTCCTCTGTCAGTGCCAATCAATTCTGCCTATCAGTGCCCATCAGTGCTGCCTATCAGTAGTCATCAGTGTTGCCAATTAATGCTGCCTATCAGTGCCAATCAATGATGCCAAACAGTGCTGCCAATCAGTAGCCACCAGCGTTGCCAACCAGTGCTGTCTATCAGTGCCAATCAATGCTGCCCCTCAGTGCTGCCCATCAGTGCTGCCAATTAGTGCACAGTGCCAATCAGTGTTACCAATCAGTGCCAATCAATGCTTCCAATCAGTGGTGCCAATCAGTGCTGCCTGTCAGTGCCAATCAAGGCTGTCAATCAATGCTGCCTATCAGTGCACATCAGTGCTGCTATCAGTACCAATCAATACTGCCAATCAGTGCTGCCTATCAGTGCCCATCAGAAATTCCAATCAGTGCTGCCTATCAGTGCCAATCAGTATTTATTAGTGCTGCCAATCAGTGTTCATCTGTGCCAATCAGTGCTGCCAATCAGTGCCTATCAGTGCTGCCAATCAGTGCCCAGTGCTAATCAATGCTTCCAATTAGTGCCAATCAGTGGTGCCAATCAGTGCTGCTAATCAGTGCCAACAAGTGCTGCCAATCAGTGCCAAACTAGGCTTCCTATCAGTACCAATCCATACTGCCAATCAGTGTTGCCTATCGGTGCCAATTAATGCTGCCAATCAGTGCCCATCAATGCTACCTATCAGTGCTTTCTATCAGTGTCCATCAAAAATTCCAATCAGTGCCCATGTGCTGCCTATTAGTGCTACCTAACAGTACCAATCAGTGCCGCCTATTAGTGCCCATCCGTGCTGCCTATCGGTGCCCATTAGCACTCCCTATCAGTGTCAATCAGTTTTGCCAATCCATGCTACCTATCAGTGCCAATCAGGGCCCTTCAGTGACCAACAGTGCTGCCAATCAGTGCCTATTAGTGCTGCCAATCAGTCCTAACAATCTGTGCTGCCTATAAGTGGACATCAGTGCTGCCCATCAGTGCTGCTTATCAGTGCCCAGTGTCAATCTGTGCTGCCTATCAGTGCCAATCAATGCTACCAATCAGTGCCAAACAATGCTTCCAATCAGTGCTGCCAATCAGTGTCAATCAATGCCAACCAGTGAAGCCTATCAGAACCAATCAATGCTGCCTATCAGTGCCAAACTAGGCTTCCTACCAGTACCAATCAATACTGCCAATAAGTGCTGCCTATCCGTGCCAATAAATGCTGCCAATCACTGTCTAGTGCTGCCTATCAGTGCCCATCAGTACTGCATGCTTTTGATGTGAAAATCCCGAGATTTTAGCTGCCCCGCCTCTGCACTGCCTCCTGGCGTGGTGGCCATCTGTAAGCCCAGGGGCCCCATAATCTTCTATTGCCCGGGGGCCCCATGGGTTGTCAGTCCGCCCCTGATATATACAGGGCTTTTTTCCCTCAGACAATAGGTGCATGAACTCCCCCTTTCCGAGTCACCCATTTTCTCCGCCTCTACCTACCTCCCAATACCGCCCCTTTTAGACAATACAGAACCAGGTATCATTTTGTGGTGCTGAGTAATTTACATGGAATTTGGTAATGATATCAACAAAAGCAGTAAAATAGATCCCCTGCAGCCAGCAACAGTAAATGGGGGATCTACTGTTGCTGGCTGCAGGGGATCTACCGTATTTATCGGGGTATTGCGTGCCCCGGCGTATAGCGCGCACCCCTAAAGTGGACCCGCATTCCTGTGGAAAAAAAGATGTTTGTACTTAGTTTTGGTGTCTTGCGCGGCGTCCATCGGCGGCCTCGTCGGGTCCGGCGTCCGTCTGCGGCTTCGGGTGTCCTCTTCGTCGGGTCCAGCGTCCTTCTGCAGCGTCCTCCCCGCTCGATCCCCGCTTTCCCGCGCGCCAAGTTTGAATACTGCGCCTGCATATACCGAGCGCAGTACACTTGTGTATAGTCGGGCAGGCTCGGCTCCTCTCGCGGTCACATCCTGTGCGTTCTGTACGTCCAGGACGTGAGCACAAGAGGAGCCGAGCCTGCCTGACTATACACGAGTGTACTGCGCACCCACGATTTTGCCCTGAAAATTTTCAGGGCAAAAAGTGCGCGGTATACGCCGATAAATACGGTATATATACAGGGCTTTTTTTCTCAGACAATAGGTGCAGGAACTCCCCCTTTCCGAGTCATCCCTTTTCTCCGCCCCATACTCACTCTCCCAGTACCGCCCCTTTTAGACAATACAGAACCAGGTATCATTTTGTGGTGCTGAGTAATTTATATGGAATTTGGTAATGATATCAACAAAAGCAGTAAAATAGATCCCCTGCAGCCAGCAACAGTAAATGGGGGATCTATTGTTGCTGGCTGCAGGGGATCTATTTTACTGCTTTTGTTGATAACAACAATGGACCACCCACAACAAAATTTCCCCATCAGCAACAATACACAATACACGGCAGCATCAACAGATCTCCATAGAGCAAGCATTAATAGACTCTCTGGTAGGGTGACACATTTTCAAACTACCATTCAGGGACACCCCTCTTCCAAAAACTCAGCCTGAGCTGTAACCAATCACAGAACAGTGATTGGACACAAGAGGCGGGATTTATGATTTCTCCAATCACAAGCAGGGGGCGGGAATTGTGCTCCTCCCGGCAATCCGGGACACGTGGTCACCCTACTCTCTGGCTGCCATCAACAATAGACCCCTCCCCCAACAGTAGATCTCTTTCAGCAACAACTGACCCCCCCCCTCACCCTCTAGAAACAATAGGTCCCCCAACAGCAACAATCAGGGGTGGACTGACCATTGAGGAACTCGGGCACTGCCCGAGGGCCCCATGCCACTAGGGGGCCCCATCAGGGTTGCCAGGCTCATTAAAACCAGGGACAGTATGTAAAAATCTGTGTTTTTTTTACATCTGTCCCTGATATGTCCGAAACCGACATGCTTTTGATGTGAAAATCCCAAAATTTTAGCTGCCCCGCCTCTGTACTGCCACCTGGCTTGGTGACCATCTGTAAGCCTGGGGGGCCCCATAATCTTCTATTGCCCGGGGCCCCATGAGTTGTCAGTCTGCCCCTGGCAACCATAGACCCCCCCTTGCAAAAATAGATCCACAGCATTGAGCATCAATACCCTGCAGCACACCCCAGCATCCCTTGCCTTACAGCCATACAGTCAGTCCAGAAGACGCCGGAACTGCGTTCCCCCGCATTCCAGCTGAAAAATGCCCTGTGTATATATATATATATATATATATATATATATATATATATACACACACACACACATGTAAACTAAGCACTACCTCTACAATGAGCCCCCACACCTCATAGGCTGTGATTAGGGTGACTGCCCTGTTTATACTGTAGACCCCTGGTGACTGTGGGGATTTGGGCTTATTTTATCTGTTTCGCTATGTTCTCATGAGTGAGGTTACACCAATTCTGTATGTTCATGATGTTCAATCACCTTCTGTTTGTATAAAAATTGTGTATTAATACATATTTTTATAATAAAAAAATTCATATGGAAAAAGAAATGTGATCATGAAATTTGTGTAAAAAATAAAATGTATATGAAATCCAGATGTTCCCTGAATGGAGCCAATACATTTCATTACCTTCAGTTTCCCTTCTGCGATGCGGATTACCAGCCATAAAGAGAAACCTGTGCTGTGCAGAGTCAAAGCCAACTACAGTCTACAGATATCTCCATGTGTCTAAACAAACCTTCAAATTGCTGCAAAACCTCTTATGTGCATATGGCCCCGTGCACACGGGTCAGAACTTGGCAGAAACAATGCTGTATATGTACAGTACAGACCAAAAGTTTGGACACACCTTCTCATTCCAAGAGTTTTCTTTATTTTCATGACTATGAAAATTGTAGCGTCAAACTGAAGACATCAAAACTATGAATGTAACACATGTGGAATTATATACATAACAAAAAAGTGTGACACAACTGAAATATGTCATATTCTAGGTCAGTGATGGAGAACCTTGGCACCCCAGATGTTTTGGAACTACATTTCCCATGATGCTCACCTACACTGCAATGTAGCTGAGCATCATGGGAAATGTAGTTCCAAAACATCTGGGGTGCCAAGGTTCTCCATCACTGTTCTAGGTCCTTTTGCAGCAGACACATCTCTAGAAGAACTGATAAGAGGAGACTGTGTGAATCCGGCCTTCATGGTAGAATATCTGCTAGGAAACCACTGCTAAAGAAAGGCAACAAGCAGAAGAGACTTGTTTGGGATAAAGAACACAAGGAATGGACATTAGACCAGTGGAAATCTGTGCTTTGGTCTGATGAGTCCAAACTTGAGATCTTTGGTTCCAACCACTGTGTCTTTGTGCGACGCAGAAAAGGTGAACGGTTGGACTCTACATGCCTGGTTCCCACTGTGAAGCATGGCGGAGGAGGTGTGATGGTGTGGGGTGTGCTTTGCTGGTGACACTGTTGGGGATTTATACTGAACCAGCATGGCTACCACAGCATCTTGCAGTGGCATGATATTCCATCCGGTTTGCGTTTAGTTGGACCATCATTTATTTTTCAACAGGACAATGACCCCAAACACACCTCCAGGCGGGGGAAGGGCTATTTGACCAAGAAGGAGAGTGATGGGATGCTGCGCCAGATGACCTGGCCTCCACAGTCACCGGACCTGAACCCAATCGAGATGGTTTGGGGTGAGCTGGACCGCAGAGTGAAGGCAAAAGGGACAACAAGTGCTGAGCATCTCTGGGAACTCCTTCAAGACTGTTGGAAGACCATTTCAGGTGACAAGAGAATGCCGAGAGTGTGCAAAGCAGTAATCAAAGCAAAAGGACGTAGAATATGACATATTTTCAGTTGTGTCACACTTTTTTGTTATGTATATAATTCCACATGTGTTACATTCATAGTTTTGATGCCTTCAGTGTAACTCTACAATTTTCATAGTCATGAAAATAAAGAAAACTCTTGGAATGAGAAGGTGTGTCCAAACTTTTGGTCTGTACTGTATATATGTTTATGAGCAAATGATGTTGAGCAAAAATGCATTCTACTGACCAAGGATATAAATTAATTCTAGCCATTGTATTATATTCTCACAAAAAATATGTGAAAATCATTAGTGGACACAAACATTTTGTCATACATAAAAAAACATAAATTCTATCTGTAGCGCCCCCTTACTTTCAGTACAGGCACTACGCTAAAGTTAGTGGGTGAATGGGAGAGTTACTTTTGCTCCCATTCGTGATTTGTTAAATTACAGGTTGCTGTTGTTCCAGAACTGTCCTGTGGGTCAGTCTGTGTTCCAGGGGTGCTATCCCACCCCTGGGCGACAGTTGGCGCTAGAGGGGTTCTGGCGGAGCTTCCCAGCAGCCAATTGGAGGAGTTTTTTCCCTCGCTGGACATGCTGGAGGAGGGTATATCTGGGACAGACGCCATGATTCTGGGTCTTCTCTTCTCTTTGCGGGGTCCACGTTCCAGGTGCGGCATCCACCTTCAGGGTGCGCGTGCATCCACGGACCCCGCCGGCATGGCCCACCTGGCCAGAGCTGCATGCTCCACGGGACCCATCCAGATGTTGAAGGGGGCCCCAGAGACTTGCTGGGTCCCCAACTTTGCTGAAAGGTCCCAAGTTGTGAACCGTTCGGTGGGGGATCGGCTTGAGGAGAACCCGGAGGCAGGTTGTCCAAAGGGGCTTGAACGAACCATCGGGGATGTGGTCATCAAGACGTGACAGGTACATGACAGCTGTCAGTCAGTGACCATTCATTGCATTTACTGGGAGGATTCGCTCAAGATCTAATTTGTTCTCTGAAGTACTGAAGTACCAGGTCTGTGGCAGAGGCCCGAGCCAGGTCTGTGGCAGAGGCCTGTTCCTCTCAGCGATCTATAAGTGACATTTCGGCTGCCAGGCTGGTGGCGGAGGTCTGTCCGGGAGCACTTCACCCACCCGGACTGGAGTGGCGACGAGTTCTACATATAGCTGAAAGCAGGCTTGCGTTCCTTGTTATCCTGATACCGCACTGTTCTCTACTGCTTCATCAACCTCTTCTATCCTGCCTCCTGTTGATGTTGGCCGTGTTGGGCCCAGAAATAAAGCATTGAAAACCCATTTGGTGACTGGACATTTGCTCACTGCTACTACTCACTGCTACTACCCCTAGACACATCACAGGGTAACTTAATACGCCGATCCCAAACAACAACCAGCGGCTCTTTTGGGGGGTAGCGCTATATATCTTCAAACCAAAATAAACAAATAATAATGCACGTATTTCACCAACTCCCAGTTCCAATCCCCCTTCCTAGCACAAATATTTGCCCCCCAATCCCACCCCAGCTTAAATCCCACCCGAATCTTCTCTCCTATCACAAATTTTTGCTAATAAAAATAAAATTGAAAAAATAAATTAAGCCGCCCCTGTCCCCCTGTACTAATAAGCCATAATGAATGCGTGTGCATATGTAAATGGTGACACATCTGCATAGGTGGGGACAGGGGAGGGGCCTGGGGTGGGGTTGAGGGCGGGTATTAAAGGGGGCCCGTCAGGTAGGCCCATGATTTGTAACAGCGGCCCTGCCTCCAGACAAAGCTATCTACCCATGCTGTTACCTTACAGCAGTAAGGTGAGAGTCTTGAGTGCATCTAGGTTTCACAGCACTTGAAAGAAAAAACACCAGTCACTCAATTGCACCATGGTGAAGGGATTTTATTATGAAATAAAACACCAGATTATTTTTGATTTTTCATATTGATTTTTTTTTTCACCTTCGTTCATCATCCTTACAATTGTATATGGATTTTAATAGATATTTTTTATGCTGTATATACACTAGTCACATATATATATATATATAAATTCTATTTTTATTATACATTTGTTGGCATCTAACAGTGCAACACCCTCATCACAATACTAGTTAAAATTAATACTTTCTTTCCAGCAATTCTTTTTAATGTCTATACCGTGTTTTTAAAATGAATAAATACCAACAAATAGTAAAACTGACAATTTCATTCATAAAGTATATGCAGAAGCCCGTGCTCGGGAATGGCGTGCACGTAGGGACGTGACGCTTCTGTAGGTGGGAGGAGCCACGGGAACGCCGCGACGAGGGAGCGCCGGGTTGAGGGGTCGTGGGAAGCCGCGAGCAATGTCCATAGTGCGTGCTGGAAGGAAACCTCCCCGCCCGGAGCCCCCGAGTAGCCCAGCTGTGTGCGGATATCGGTCAGCAGCCCGTCCCGTCGGATGCTCGGCGTGCTGAGTGACATGCCGAGATACACGCCGCAGTAACGGACGCTGGCGTACCCCCCCCCCCTCTCTCACCTCCATACCCCCGGGGGAACGTGGATTAGGGAACTCCCCAGAAGACATCGGTACCTCTCGGAGAAAAAAAAAAAAAAACACTTCAGCAAACAAATGCGAACCAACGCTGCTGGCTCTAGGGAGAACTGATCAGGATCGCTCTTTAACCCCTTCCTCCTCCGCATCGCATTTGCCTCAATAAGGTAAAAAGGCTGAAGACACCATAGAGAAGGTGAAAAGGTAAGCCTCCCTCCCATTCCCAGATCATTCCAACAGAGAGAATCTGACATGGAGACTGAAAGAGCAGAAGGTGTACAGCAGGTTCGTTTTTTCTGAGTCCTATCTAAAGTGTCTTTACTTGTATCTACAAAATGTGTTTACAAAACGTGTGAAAGAAAAAAGTGGAGACTTAAGAAAAAGAAAAAAAAATGTTCCCACAGAAAACATCTGCTATCACTGCCTGCCTGATATTTTATTGAGGAAAAATTGTGTGTTGGGTGGTCTTAAAGGGGTAGCATAATTAGTCTGCTCACTCCGACCTATGCATCCCCCTCTTTTATCCATCTCCCTTTTTTATCTATATGCTTCTTTTTTTTTTTTTTTTCTCTCTGCTATTCTGGCCTCTCTTAGTCCAGCTTTGATGTAAAAGGGCATGAAAGAGGTGATAGAGGGGAAAATTTGAAAAGACCACTGCATGAACAACATCTACCTCGCCTTTCGGGTATATAGGGAAAGTAATAGGATTGGGGGAAGGGGAAGCCGGGAGAGACGTATTGGGGGAGCTGCGTGGAAAGGCATAGAGACTGCCCAAACAACAAACGAATAAGGGGGGAGAGAGTGGTGAGGTTTTAAAACTACTAAGGGGTAACAAGAAAAAATGCCCCCAGACCCATCCCTACCCAGATTGTGCACTTGGGAAGAGTAGAGGGATCCGCCATCTGAAGATTTATAGAGGACCTACAGTGATTAAAGCACAAAAAGGAGCTAAAAGACCACCTGATGCTCTTTAGGACTGAGTGGCAGGACATAGGAGGGAAAGACCCAAGAGAGCAAACTGGGGAAGAGAATTCGAAGAAGTGCATTTACTATGCAAAGGATGACGAGTAGATCTACAAGGGGAGGCCCCCCAAAAACACCCCCAAGTGTGGCAAATAACTCATTGACAACAAGTTCTATCAGACAGTATATGACAAAAGAGGACAGTCCACGAACCCAAGATATACAAAAACAACAACAACAACATCAAATAAATAAAGATAAAAAGACAGACAACAAGAACCCCCAAAATAAGATGTCGAAGGACAAACCTATAGACCCAAGAGGAGAAGGACTATCAGGTAAAGAAGCGGAGCAAAGGTGGACAGAGGAGCAGAGGCTAGAAGAATCAGGGCCATCTAAGAGAGAAATGGCAGAAATGTTGCAGAGCCTGGAAAACACCATCAAGGGAGAAATACAATCACTACGGGCGGATCTTGGGCATCTGCTATCTAGAATAGAGGCAGTGGAAGAAAAAACGGAAAAACAAGAACAAGACTCAACACACTTACACGATCAAATAGAGCAGATAAAATTACAGCAGAGGCAGATCCTGTACAAATTGGAAGCTCAAGAAAATAGAAATCGGAGGAAAAATTTAAGAATTAAACTTTTACCGGAGGAGCAAGGGGAGGAGTTAAGGAAGAAGATGCAGGAAATATTAAATCCATTAGTGGAAAAATCCCTAGAGGACCCAATCGGGATAGAAAGAGTACATCGCATTGGAAATCCCAGAAGAACAGACACCGAGAGGCCAAGAGACATTATAGTCCGATTCAGGGGGTTTGAAGAAAAGGACAAGATCTGGAGAAATTTAAAAGGAAAACCACCGCTGGTGTTCAGAGGAGCAGAATTACAGGTCTTTTCAGACCTGGCGCCAGAGACATTGGCAAGACGTCGACTTTTAAAACCTCTGCTGAATCAATTGACAACTCAGAAAATAAAATATAACTGGGGTTTCCCAGCCTGCCTAGTAGGAATCAAAGAAGGAAAATCCACGATTCTGAGATTCCCGGAGGACCTTAAAATGTTCTGTACCAGAATGGACATTCAAATCCCAGACCTCCCGGGCTGGGAGTAGGGAGGGGGAGGTTGAGAGGGGGAGGGGCAAGGGGAAGCACCAACTGGAGGCGACGACTGACAAATCCCAAGGCCCCACCTAGAGAAAACTGAGCCACACTCAATATGGAGTGGGCCCAGAGGCCGTTAGAAGGCCAACTAGGGGAGGGGAGGGGGGGGGAGGGGGGGGAGGGAGGGAGGGAGGAAGGGGGGGACGGGAGGGCGGGGAGGGGAAGGGGAGGGCAGGGAGGAGGGAGGGAACGGGAGGGGATCCGAGGGAGGGAGGAGAGGGAGGGAGTTTAGAGGTAGTATCTCGCCAAATGTGCCAAGGGGTAAAAACAGCCCAAGGAGAATAGAAGTGTCCCCTGAGAAAAGAGAAAGTGAAAGGGGTAACTGGAAGAGATGCCGATAATTAAAATTCTATCATATATGTAAAAGGTTTGAATAGTCCAACAAAAAGACATAAGGTCTTAAAGGAATTGAAAAGCCTTAGAACAAATGTGGCCTTCCTGCAAGAAACACACCTCTCAACAGAATCCAATATTAAGTTATATTCAACAGAATTCCCTGTCTGGTTTTATGGAGACACCATATCCAAACGGGCTAGGGGGGTAGCAATAGGCCTAGCCAAAGGAGTTCGGTTCACATTGGTAGACAGGCTGACAGACCCAGAGGGGAGATTTCTCTTCCTTAAAGGGGAACTAGAAGGGATGGACTGTACATTAGTGAACATCTACGCCCCTAACACACAGCAGATAAACTACCTTGGGGATGTATTAGTGAAATTGAATGACTTTAAACGAGGGAAGGTCATTATGGCAGGAGATTTAAACTTCTGCCTTGACCCGAGGATAGATAAGACCACGCCACAAGGAGACAACAAGAAGCTTTTAAAAAAAAATAAAAAATAGCCTGTTTAGAAGCCAATTGGTAGATGTTTGGAGAGTCCTAAATCCGGAACAGCGGGATTATACGTTTTATTCCCCGGTGCATGGAAGCTACTCCCGTATTGACCACATCTTTGTGGATCATAGTTGCTTGGAAATGGTCGAGGGTGCGGAGATAGGGGCCATGACACTCTCAGACCACGCCCCAATTAGTGTATCCCTAAAAATACGAGGAAACCAGAAAATATTCCAAAATTGGAAGCTCAACGAGGAATTAATGATGGACGAGAATAGCTTAGAGAGGATCAAAAAGGAGCTAGAGGAATATTTCAAGATCAACGATACAAATGAAATCTCGGGAGCAACTCTTTGGGACGCTCACAAAACGGTAATAAGAGGGATCCTGATATCAGAAGGGACAAGAAAGAAAAAAGAAAAAAGTTGTAAACGAGAAAAAATAATAGAAGAGATATTAAAGTTGGAGCAAAAACATAAAAAAGCGGTAAAACAACGAGAAGTATATCAGGCCCTGGTGAATAAAAGAAATGAATTAAAAGAGCTAATAGACCAAGAAACAAAAAGGGAATTTAATTTAATAGCAAAAGAAAGATATATGTGGGGGAATAAAACAAATAAACACTTGGCTAGGATGGTCCGGAAAAAAAAAACAAGAAATTTTATAGAAAAAATTAAAAACGAGAAAGGGGAGATAGTGCACACAACAACAGAAATAGCAGAAACGTTTAGAGCGTACTACGAGAAACTGTACGCAGTGGAACAGAGAAATTGGAAGCAGGGGGAGAAAGAGAATAAAATAATAGACTTTTTAAAAGGAGCGGGGATCCCAAAATGTAGTCAAGAGGATAGATCAAAGATGGACAGGCCTATTACAGAAAATGAAATCAGGACGGCCCTAGCAGAATCAGCGCTAGGAAAGAGCCCAGGACCAGACGGTTTCACTGTTCTATACTACAAAAAATGCAAGGAGATACTTATCCCCAGACTCTGCCAGTACTTCAATGGGCTAGGGAAAGACTTCCCCTTAAGTGGAGAAGCAGCAGAGGCGACTATAACACTCATTCCCAAGGAAGGAAACGATGGGAAAACATGTGCAGGGTATAGACCGATATCCTTGCTGAATATAGATACGAAACTCTTCGCAAAAGTATTAGCTGGGAGAGTAAAACAGGAGATGACAAAACTCGTCCATCCTGACCAGACAGGGTTTATCCAGGGGAGAGAGGGAAGAGACAATGGGGTAAGGGCTCTCCTTGTCCTTAAAAAAATGAAAGAAAGTGGTCTCCCCAGCCTACTCCTGTCGATAGATGCCGAAAAAGCATTCGACAGGGTAGACTGGGGACTCATGTTAAATACACTAGAAGAAATGGGCTTTGGTCAGACAATAATGGGGAGGATTAGAACTTTATACCAAGCCCCGACAGCAAGGATAAAAATAAATGGAAGTCTCTCCCAAAGATTTGAAATGAAAAACGGAACAAGACAGGGATGCCCCCTGTCTCCCATGCTGTTTGTGCTATCAATTGAACCCCTGCTGGCCAGGATACGTAGGTGCACAGAAATTGAAGGAGTGAGAACAAAAGAGGAGGAACATAAACTTTCGGCCTTTGCGGACGATGTCCTCTTCTATTTAGTCAATCCAAAGAAATCAATCCCCAAATTATTGAATATATGTAGCCAATACGGAGAAATATCAAATTTTAAATTAAATATGACCAAAACAGAAATCCTGAATGTAAATACGTCTAGATCCGAAGAACAAGAACTTAGAAACAAGTATCAATTCCCATGGGTAGAAAAACTTAAGTACCTAGGGGTTAAGTTAACGAACTCAATTAAAAAAATCTATGAGATAAACTATATCCCCCTCCTGGACGAAATAAAAGCAGAAATAACAAGGTTAAAGAACAGGCCATTATCATGGATCGGCAGAATTAATTTCTGTAAAATGGTCCTTACGCCAAAAATCCTATATAAATTCCAGATGCTTCCTATCATACTACCAAGCGCATGGCTACAAACAATGAAAAATATGATCATGAAATACATCTGGAGGAATAAAAAGCATAGAATATCGCTCCAGGTCCTAAAACAACCAAAAGAGAAGGGGGGGCTGGCTGTCCCCGATATCAAAAAGTACTATGACGCGGTGGTTTTATCGAGAGTGGTGGAATGGGCCAGAGGAAATAGAGAAAAACGGTGGATCAGTATTGAAAATGCACTATCAGAGGTGGAATTAGGAAAAATAATATGGAATCCCCCTCAAATAAGGTGTTTGGGCGAAAACACACATGAGATCACTAGGAACGCACTTAAGATTTGGGACACTGTATATAAAAAAATTGATAAAGAATACAACTCACCTTTTATTGCTTTAAAAGATAATGATTATTTTGAACCAGGTAAAGTTATAGTAGGAGGAAACTGGATTAAAAAGGACACAGCACAAATAAGAGAAGTTATAAAGGACGGTCACTTACTCTCACTGCATGAAATAGAAAAAAATATTTCTTTTTTGAAGATAAATGACTGGAGGGTACCAACAGCTCAGACACTTTATAGTAAAACTGCCACAACCCTTAAGGACAGGAGATCAGCTAACAGATCTGGAAAAGTTATGTTCTCTAGAAAACACCAAAGGAACGATCTCAAAGCTATATAAAATTCTCCTAAAGGTGGAAGAGCTGGAGGTACCCCCGTATATTAAAAAATGGGAGAGGGAATTGGGGTCACATAGAGATATGGGCACAATAAGGAAAATACTGAAATTGACACACGCCTCGGCAACCGACATCAGGACGGCAGAAATGAACTTTAAGTGCCTCTCCGGGTGGTACATCACCCCTGACAAATTAAGCAAATACAAAGAAGGACAATCAGCAGAGTGCTGAAGGGGTTGCGGATCCATAGGGTCAATGGCACACTTATGGTGGGAATGTCCCAAAATAAGAAAATACTGGGAGACGATTATAGGCTTCATAGAGGAAATCACAGTGATAAAAATTAAGATGGACCCATGGACAGTTCTCTTCCATGGAGGGGAAGAGGGTATAAAAAGATATAAAAACTCCTTAGTTCCGCACCTACTAAACGCGGCCAAAAGGCTTATCCCCTGTAAATGGCAAGAGAATGAAGCTCCCCAGATATGGGAATGGATTGATATGGTGGAAGGGACGTACACTATGGAAGATGTAAAAAATAGTATGGAGGATAGTGAAATGAACCAAAACCAGAAATGGGACAAATGGAGGAGTTTTAAGAGATCCTGGAGCTATGCAGAAAACCTCAGGGACGAAACATAAGGATAAGAAGGAAAGACAGGAGAAAGGGCACATGGGGGGAAAAACTTGGCGAGATCAAGAGGATGGGGAGGGGGGGGAAGGGGGGGAAGAAAAAAAAAAAAAAAAAGAATCTTCGCTTTTTTTCTTTAATATGTTCACTGATGATGCGAAACCTAAAGAGAGACGCTCAAGACGGCTTCAAAGGGATAAAATGAATGTCCTTCGTAAAAAGTAAAACATACGAAAACTCTATGAGGCGGAGTCTGAAGTGAAGGGAAAAAAAATAAATAAAGTATATGCAGAGACTGACCACCAGAGGGAGCTCTTACTGTAATTCTATTAAAGTCACTGAATGATAACTGGAAACATAGTAACTGCTTAAAAAGAAACAAAATAACAACCTAAAGTTGTATTAAACCCAAAACCAATGTAATATATTGCAGCTTAAGTTACCAATCATCAGATGTGGTGGCTGCAGGGCCGCTGTTAGAAATCATGGGGCCCCGTACAGTCTACCTGATGGGGCCCCCATTGACCCCGCCCTCGGCCCCACCTCTTACCCAGTCTCAAAAGTTGCAGGGGGGACATATGGTTCAATAAATGTGGAAATAATCAGGTGGTTTCAGAGCTACTTGTATTACTTCCACATGAAAACTGACAGCTGCCTTTACAAGTATACACACACTCCTAACTGCTGTCCCCAGCCAGAAATGTGCGTATGTGTTAAAGACTTGCTTGCAGCATAGCTTTAACTCCGTTTGACGTGTGTAAATGTGTTTTAACACTAGGCGCGTTTAGCGATTAAGCGCTAATTAATTTCATTGGCCAGAAAAATTATTGTTCTGGCCAATGAAATGAACGCCCAATTGCTAGACGCCTGTAAATAATCTTAAACGCTTGCACATGCGTTAGACATTTTTACAAGCTTCAAGTTTTTTTCTGGCAAAAGGCTGCTGCCAAGAGGAGGGGCGTTCTTTAAACTTTGTGTGCATGAGGCTTTATAGCATTAGGATAATCATTCACACAGCACACAAGGTGCTCCATGGCTCTCACAGTGTACCACATGCTGTTGTCTGCTGACTTTGCTGTTGCTGTACTGTGATACAATTTGTAACACACAGTACACCCATAAAGTAACAAAGTCAGCAGAAAACAGCATGTGACAAACTGTGATAGAGCTTTGGCGCACCTTGTGTGCTGTGTGAATGATAATCATAAAGCACCATGAGTCTTTGGACATGGGCATCTGCAGAACTTTTTTCAGAGGGGGGCAGCATTTTAAGGTCTGGTCGTGTGATCTTACCTTTGTCAGTTAACAGCGGCTGCAGGGGAGAAAGTGCTTGGTAATGGCTGATAAAGCCTGATGAGCAGATGTCACCCATAGGTTCCCATGTCACAGTTGTTATTGGTGCTCGCTCCTCTCCCCTGCATATGCTGCTGGATCACACAGGTGAGATAACATGGCCAGATTGGAACAGTCTGAAAATAGGTTAGTCCGCATAGGTGTTAGGGGTAAGGGGGTGGGGGAAGTTTTTAAGACTAGCGCAAGTTGGAATTCTACTTTCAATCTACCCTCACTATTGGTGGCTTGTGGCAGTTTTAAAGCAGAGCTCCACCCAAAAGGGGAAGCTCCACTTGTTTGCACCCTTCCCCCTTCCACGGCCACATTTGGCACTTTTTGGGGGAGAGAGTGTACCTGGATTTGCCGTGGCGATCTGAGCCACATGCAAAACCATGAAAATTATGCTGCGAGTGACCACAGCAAGTAAAGGTATAAATAAACATACAATTAGGCAATCAATCAATTACAAAAAAAAAACCACACCTGCATGGTGCAGCATTGGCTCAAGCCAGTGGAGATTTTAAAATCTATATGCACACAATAGCATCTTTATGATGTTATGCCCATATAGCTGATTTTGTGCCCATATAGATGCTGGTGTGCCTCTATATGGGTGCAACAGCATCTATATAGACACAATAGCAGTTATATGGGCACAATGGCATAAAGATGATATTCTGTCCATATAACTCCTATTGCGGCCATACAAATGCTACTGTCAATATAACTCCTATTGCGCCCAGTGACACGGACTTTGCAGTGCTGCCAGTGTCGGGACAAGGTTATCTGGTGACCAGGGTGAAGATGCCCAACTGTGCTAAATTTTGGGTGTCTTCAGTTAGCCTAAAATACAGATTTCTTGTAAAAAATTAACAGCTACATACAGAATGCCCAAAATGATTTATAATGAGCGAGAGAGAGATTTGTAACTGACCTTATATAATATGTAACTGATCACATGCTCGATCAGAAATGATTGTTTGCAGATGCTCACCTGCTTTGAAATCAAAACATGTAGCCTTAAAAATGTCCATTACAGATTTGTTATGAGCCTGGGAAGTAGTAGAATTGTCCTGGTCTGGGGTCTTATCAGAGTTGCTGGATACTGATAATTAAACAGTAATCTGCAAACACTGAATACAGACAGACCATGGCACAGAAACAAGCTGACACTAACCTAACTTGTTCTACAGATATAAGTTGGCATTTCACCTGGCAGCTTCCATGGCTTGATTCAGGAACTTCTTAGCTGGCCTGGGGTGAGCTCTGGTGACTTATGGGCTGGACAGACAGTGGCTGCTGAGTGAATGTTATTTTCCTGCTCCGCCCACTCTCCCTCACTGCTGCTCTGATTGTGATCACTCTGACTGGGACAGCAGCCAAACCTGGGAGGATCGTCCTTCTCCTGTCTGGCACGCAGAGATGTATTATGGCCTAGGCCGACAAGGCCGAGGCCTAGGGCGGCACTTTGCGGGGGGGGGGGGGGGGGGGGCGGCAAAAAAGCGCACCCTGCCCCCCTGTGCTCATCCCACCCTGTCCCCCTGTGCTCATCCTACCTTGTCCCCCTGTGCTCATCCCACCCTGTCCCCCTGTCCTCATCCCACCCTGTCCCTCTGTCCTCATCCCACTCTGTCCTCATCCCACCCTGTCCCTCTGTCCTCATCCCTCCCTGTCCCCCTGTGCTCATCCCACCCTGTCCCCCTGTCCTCATCCCACCCTGTCCCTCTGTCCTCATCCCACTCTGTCATCATCCCACCCTGTCCCTCTGTCCTCATCCCTCCCTGTCCCTCTGTCCTCATCCCACCCTGTCCCTCTGTCCTCATCCCACCCTGTCCCTCTGTCCTCATCCCACCCTGTCCTTATCCCACCCTGTCCCCCTGTCCTCATCCTACCCTGTCCCTCTTTCCTCATCCCATGAAAATGACAGGACGGGTCTTAAAAGGGAAGGGGTGCGTCATATATAAAGTAGGGGGTGCGCGAGTTTCACCAGGCCTAGGGCAGCACAAAACCTAAATACACCCCTGCTGGCACGGCTGCACCTATAGAGAAGGAGGCACTCAGTTCACTGTGTGTGGGCTGGGGTGAGCTCTGGTGACTTCTGGGCTGGACAGACAGTGGCTGCTGAGTGAATGTTATTTTCCTGCTCCGCCCACTCTCCCTCACTGCTGCTCTGATTGTGATCACTCTGACTGGGACAGCAGCCAAACCTGGGAGGATCGTCCTTCTCCTGTCTGGCACGCAGAGATGTATTATGGCCTAGGCCGACAAGGCCGAGGCCTAGGGCGGCACTTTGCGGGGGGGGGGGGGGCGGCAAAAAAGCGCACCCTGCCCCCTGTGCTCATCCCACCCTGTCCCCCTGTGCTCATCCTACCTTGTCCCCCTGTGCTCATCCCACCCTGTCCCCCTGTCCTCATCCCACCCTGTCCCTCTGTCCTCATCCCACTCTGTCATCATCCCACCCTGTCCCTCTGTCCTCATCCCTCCCTGTCCCCCTGTGCTCATCCCACCCTGTCCCCCTGTCCTCATCCCACCCTGTCCCTCTGTCCTCATCCCACTCTGTCATCATCCCACCCTGTCCCTCTGTCCTCATCCCTCCCTGTCCCTCTGTCCTCATCCCACCCTGTCCCTCTGTCCTCATCCCACCCTGTCCCTCTGTCCTCATCCCACCCTGTCCTTATCCCACCCTGTCCCCCTGTCCTCATCCTACCCTGTCCCTCTTTCCTCATCCCATGAAAATGACAGGACGGGTCTTAAAAGGGAAGGGGTGCGTCATATATAAAGTAGGGGGTGCGCGAGTTTCACCAGGCCTAGGGCAGCACAAAACCTAAATACACCCCTGCTGGCACGGCTGCACCTATAGAGAAGGAGGCACTCAGTTCACTGTGTGTGGGCTGTATAAAAGTTCAGAACACAGGGTAGTGTGACAGCTGAGCAAGATAAGATGCTGAAGAGCTTCTCCTGAGTGTTCTGACCATAGAGCAGCTCGCAATCTGGTGCCCCCTCTCCTCCCCGCTGTGCCTGCAAGGACTGCTCACGAACATCACTGTCTGTGTGCAGACACCTTGCCGATCCCAAGGGAGATCACTTGACCCCCCTTGCCTATACCAGCGGACACCCATGGCTATGGATGATTCTGCCAAGATTACACAAACACTTCACTCACTGTGCTGTCCATTGCACGCCACCCTCCGCTGCCGCCAAGATTCAATTTGTCGTTCCCTCCCTGTCAGCTGGCTCATTTCCATCCGTGAAAGAGCAGAGCAGGTACATCATTGTACAGATCACTCCGCCAACCACCAGGGAAGAGCGGCCGGAACTCTAGAGCATGCGGCTGGGCACAGGTTTGTGTACCTCCGCCCGAAAATGGAAAAGAAGTGCCTCCTCAGCGCCCACTTCCTGAGCCCCTCTGATCACATTATGGGGCCCAGAAACATATATTTATACACCCCCAAAGCCAGTAGGAGCTAGGCTATAATTTATTCAGCCTTTTCTTTTGATTTTAATAAAATACACTTTGAAGCTGTCCGGGGCCCCCTGATGAGCTGATAGGGCCCGGGCCCGGTACAACAGGGCTGGTTGTACTGCCCTATCAGCGGCCCTGGCTGGCTGCATTTGTTTTCTTTCTTGTTTTTAAACTGCTTTTTACCTGGTGACTCTCCTGTACCAGGCTCAGGCTCTATCAGTTAAACGGGTGGCAACGGGTGTACCCTTGGGGTACATGTATAGTAATCTCTTGAGCCGTTGGTCCCAGTGATTAAATAAAAGTTCCCTGGGCCCCATCAATTCATCAGGAGGGGCCAGAGACAGAGAGAGGACTGGATACTTATTAATGGGAGCAGGTAGAGTAAGGCTCCATTCAGACCTAGGGGTACGATGTAGCGGCGTATTGCGGCGACAGATCAATAGGCGTTTTGTCCCCGCGATTTTCAGCAACAGGACGCCTATTGATTTTTTGCAGAAGAGGTGAATTAACATTGCCGGCTATGCCCATACACCCGATACGCCATAGCCGACAATGTTAATTCGCCCCTCCAGCGTATCTAGTGCTGCTTCAGCGTCGGGCGTAGGGCGACAAAACGCCTAGGTCTGAATGGAGCCTAATCCTCCATCATGTCCTAGATCCCAACAATTAAATTAAGATTGAACTCTGGGCAACTAACCCTGCATTGCAAGGGTTAATTGGTCACTTTGGTTTAGGACAGGGGTTTCCAAACTTTCTAAACAAAGGGCCAGTTTACTGTCCTTTAGATTTTGGAGTGGCTGGATTATGGCCAGCAGGAACAGATTTTTTTTTTCTGGTATCGGCAAGAATAATATTTTAGCTCAGGTTGTTATTTTGTTTATTTTTAATTAGTTACAATGTTTCCAGTTATCATCCAGTGACTTCCACAGGTTTGTAGTGAGGGCTCCCTCCAGTGGTCATTCTCTGCATTTACTTTATAGTGTCAGTCTCATTATTTGCTGGTATTTATTATTTCTACAAATACAGGTGAAACTCGAAAAAAATTGAATATTGTCTAAAAAAGTTCACTTATTTCACTAATGCAAGATAAAAGGTGAAAGTAATATATGAGAGAGACTCATTACATGCAAAGCAAGATAGTTCAAGCCGTGATTTGTCATCATTGTGATGATTATGGCTTCCAGCTCATGAAAACCCCAAATCTACAATCTCAGAAAATTAGAATATTACATGCAATCAATAAAACAAGGACTGTACATAGAACAATATCGGACCTCTGAAAAGTAGAAGCATGCCTATGTACTCAGTACTTGGTTTTGGCCCCTTAGTGCTTGGTATGGGCCCCTCAGTACTTGGTTTGGGCCCCTCAATGCGGCGTGGCATGGAAGCGATGAGCCTGTGGCACTGCTAAGGTGTTATGGAAGACCAGGATGCTTTAATAGCGCCCTTCAGCTCTTCTGCATTGTTCGGTCTCTGGGTCTCTCATCTTTCTCTTGGCAATGCCTTATAGATTCTCTCTGGGGCTCAGGTCAGGCAAGTTTGCTGGCCAATCAAGCACAGTAATCCCACGGTCATGTGACCAGGTTTTGGTGCCTTTGGCAGTGTGGGCAGGTGCCAAGTCCTGCTGGAAAATAATGTCAGCATCCCCATAGAGCTCGTCTGCGGAAGGGAGCATGAAGGGCTCCAAAATCTCCTGGTAGACGGCTGCGGTGCCCCCGGACTCAATGAAGCACAGCGGGCAACACCAGCAGATGACACGGCTCTTGATGCTCTGACTCCAGCCTCAGTCCACTCCTTGTGAAGGTCCCCAGAACTTTTGAATGTCCTTTTCCTGACATTCTTCTCCAGGCTCCGCTCATCCCTGCTGCTTATGCACCTTTTTCTTCCACACTTTTCCCTTCCACATAACTTTCTATTAATGTACTTTGATACAGCACTTTGGGAACATCCAACTTCTTTTGCAATTACCTTTTGAGGCTTTCCCCCCTTATGATGTTTTCTGCACAAGTGTCAGGTCAGCAGTCTTTCCCATGATTGTGATTCCTACTGAACCAGACTGAGAGACCATTAAAAAAAAGGCTCAGGAACCCTTTGCAGGTGTTATGGCTTCATTAGCTGATTAGAGTGGGACACTTTGAGCCGAGAATATCCCACCTTTTCCCAATATTCTAATTTTCTGAGATTGTGGATTTGGGGTTTTCATGAGCTGTAAGCCATAATCATCACAATTGTGACAAATCACGGCTTGACCTATCTTGCTTTGCATATAATGAGTTTCTCTCATATATTAGCTTCACCTTTTATATTGCATTAGTGAAATAAATGAACTTTTGCACAATATTCAAATTTTTTGAATGTCACCTGTATAGACATCATATTGTTTTTTGCAATTTTTTAAATTAAAATACAACTGTTTTAGTGGTTCGTTTTCAGCAATTTCAGGGGCATTTAACCCACTTCAGGTCTCTATCTATTCTTTATTGGTCAGAAAAATGTTTTAACCACTTAAGGACCCCTTCACGCCGATATACGTTGGCAGAATGGCACGGCTGGGCACAATCACGTACCTGTATGTGTCTCTTTAAGGCCCAGCCGTGGGGTCGCGAGCGGGACGCACAAACCCGATCGGCGCTGGTTTCCCCACGATCGGTAACCGGAGCTGAAGAACTGGAAGAGGTGAGTGTAAACACACCTTCCCCGTTCTTCATTGTGGCAATGTCAGTGATCGTCTGTTCCCTGATATAGGGAAAGACGATCACTGACATCACACTTCCAGCCCCACCCCCCTACAGTTAGAAACACATTCGAGGTCACACTTAACCCCTACAGCGCCCCTGGGTGTCAGCAACAATGGCAAATAATTCCTGCTATTGACACCAATGATAGAGCGCTATTCCTCCCACGGACACCAATGATGGGGCACTATTCCTCCCACTGATACCAATGATGGGGCACTATTCCTCCCACTGATACCAATGATGGGGCACTATTCCTCCCACTGATACCAATGATGGGGCACCATTCCTCCCACTGATACCAATGATGGGGCACTATTCCTCCCACTGACACCAATGATGGGACATTATTCCTCCCACTGATGCCAATGATGGAACACTATTCCTCCCACTGATACCAATGATGGGGCACTATTCCTCCCACTGACACCAATGATGGGATACTATTCCTCCCACTTACACCAATGATGGGGCACTATTCCTCCCACTGACACCAATGATGGGACACTATTCCTCCCACTGACACCAATGATGGGGCACTATTCCTCCCACTGACACCAATGATGTAACTCTATTCCTCCTACTGATACCAATGATAGCGCACTATTCCTCCCACAGATACCAATGATGGGGCACTATTCCTCCCACTGATACCAATGATGGTACACTATTCCTCCCACTGATACCAATGATGGGGAACTATTCCTCCCACTGATACCAATGATGGGTCACTATTCCTCACACTGACACCAATGATGGGGCACTATTCCTCCCACTGATACCAATGATGGGACACTATTCCTCCCACTGACTCCAATGATAGGACACTATTCCTCCCACTGACACCAATGATGGGACACTATTCCTCCTACTAATACCAATGATAGAACACTATTCCTCCCACAGATACCAATGATGGGGCACTATTCCTCCCACTGATACCAATGATGGAACACTATTCCTCCCACTGATACTAATGATGGGGCACTATTCCTCCCACTGACACCAATGATGGGACACTATTCCTCCCACTGATACCAATGATGGGACACTATTTATCCCACTGATACCAATGATGGGACACTATTTATCCCACTGACACCAATGATGGGACACTATTCCTCCCACTGATACCAATGATGGGACACTGTTCCTCCCACTGATACCAATGATGGGACACTGTTCCTCCCACTGATACCAATGATGGGACACTGTTCCTCCCACTGATACCAATGATGGGGCACCATTCCTCCAATTTTATCTCCATAATTCCCTCTATTTTGCCCAGAATTGCTGATGATGATTAACCTCTTTATTGCCCCTAGGGGACATAAATTGTCAAGTACTGAACACTTTTTACTACCTTCCTTCTCATCACAACAGACTGAAGAAATACTACACAAAATGGTGAGATATTGGGGATTTACTACAGGAGATGGTCAAGCTTAAAAGAGTTGTAAAGTAAAAAAAAAAATTCACCTTAATGTTTTGTGTCACGTATGCGTTCTACTTTTGCGCACAAGCTCATCAGGACGGGGCACAAATCTTTCTTATTTATTTTAGTTTATTTTATTTATTTTTACACTGTTTTGAAAAAAACAAAAATGGGTCACTTTCATTCCTATTGCAAGGAATGTAAACATGACAGGTCCTTTTAAATATGAGATTTGGGGTCAAAAAGACCTCAGATCTCATATTAACACAAAAATGCAATAAAAAAAATGGTCATTTGAAAAATATACAAAAAAAAATGTCCTTTTAGGAGCTGTGGGTGGAAGCTATGGGCCCCTCTCCTGCCGCCGATAACGGTGATCTTGCGGCGAATCCGCCACAGAGACCACCGTTATCATAAACCGGACCGCCGCCTGAAGACGAGGATATCTGGGTAATAGCATAAATATCCCGCTTCAAAGTGCTGATGTATATCGGCATGCAGCGGTCCCAGGGCTGTTTTTAAGGCAGGGCAAAGGGGGCCCTGTCATTGTTGTGGGGCCCAAAGCAGCTGCCTCATACTTGCCAACTATCCCAGTTTAAATTCCCTTGTCCCTTGAAGTTTTAGTCCTGTGCTGTGTCCTGATATCTCAGTTGGAAGTGCTGCTACTAATACTGCCAAGCTCTGCCCTATTGTTGTGTATGGATGACTCACCTGCAGACCCTGTGTTTACATGTAAATAACCATCATTCATATGTGAATAACGGGGGCATTCATATGTAAATAAAGGCAGCATTTAATGCTTGAGCATTGCATTTACAGAGTAAGTAATGTGATGTTATGGCACCTTCTGTGTGTTGGGGACACTAGAACAGAGTCAAAGCAGTGGCGTCACTAGGGTTGGTGTCACCTGGTGCGGTATAACATGGTGTCACCCCCCAAAATAGTCCATCAAACGCAGCCACTGTGCCATCAATTGTCACCACTGTGCCCAGCATTTGTCACCACTGTGCCATGCCATCAAACGCAGCCACTTTGCCATCAATTGTCACCACTGTGCCATGCAATCAAACGCAGCCACTGTGCCATCAATTGTCACCACTGTGCCATCAATTGTTACCACTGTACCATCAATTGTCACCACTGTGCCATACCAAACCCAGCCACTGTGCTATCAAACGCAGCCACTGTGCCATCAATTGTCACCACTATGTAATGCCAACAAACGTACCCACTGTGCCATCAATTGTCATCACTGTGCCATCAATTGTCACCACTGTGCCCATCAATTGTCACCACTGTGCCATGCCAAACGCAGGTACTGTGCCCATCAATTGTCACCACTGTGCCATCAATTGTCACCACTGTGCCATCAATTGTCAAACCCAGCCACTGTGCCATGTCAAACCCAGCCACTGTGCCATCAAACTCAGCCACTGTGCCATCAATTGTTACCACTGTGCCCAGCAATTGTCACCACTGTGCCATGCCAAACGCAGCCACTGTGCCATCTATTGTCGTCACTGTGCCCAGCAATTGTTGCTACTGTGCCCTGTAAAATGTAGCCACTGTCTGTGCCCTGTAAAGTGCTTGACAGCTTGCATTATCTCTGTGGACACCACCCCCCCCCCCCTTCCTATTATGCCTGCCTCGGCCGGCGACACACTCCAACCCCCCCTCACACCTGTTCCTATTATGCCAGCGGTCAGCCGAAGTCTGGAGACGGAGAACTGATGTCATGTGGGCAGGGCAGCAATCATCGCACTCACAGCAGGTCACAGGTGCAGCGGTTGAGGCCTGCTCCACCTGAGCGGAGGAACAGTAGGTAATGTGTGTGACGTGACTGATGTCACATCATCACACAGTGCAGTGTGACAGCCAGGCACGCACAGGCTGAGCTCTGCTGAGGTTCGCCTCGCCGCTCGCTGGTGGCAGCGGCTGGTTAGGTCAGTAGGGGAGCAGAGGAAGAAGAGGGAGGGAGGACAAAGATAAAAGTCCAATCAGACTCAGACATACACACACGCGGCGGCGCTGGGTATGTCAGCAAAAAAAAAAAAAAGAAAAAAAATGTTTGGATGGTGTCACCCCTCTTGCGTGTGTCACCCGGGTGCGGACCGCACCCCCCTAGCAACGCCTCTGAGTCGAAAAAGCTGTGGTCTGTCTCCCACTGCAGCGAGAGATTACTGTTATATACTGGCTAATATATAATGTACACCTGACCTAGACTCATACACAGTATATAGCTCCCGGCCAAAACATTATGATGGATGTGGATGATAAAGAATACCTACCTACAGCAGCTTCTCTCGGGCCATGTGTTCCACGGAGCTGCCGACGTTATTTCCGGGCATCCCATGCACAGGGAAAACCAGAAGTGAGGTTGTAACTATGATAGAAAGCACTGCCCATGTCCTAGGAGGGTGCCAATGTCTATCGTGCATCCGGGCCAAATACACAATACGGGCACCATGCCAAAAGCTGTTCGGCACAATGGATTGCGCCACAAAGCAGGTTTAAACCCTGCAAATTAAGTGCCACGTCTGCAATCACATGATTGAATAGACGTGCCATTTCCCATAGTGCACTGTGTCCGGCACCTGAACACAATGCACTTAAGGACCTTTTTTTCTTAAAGAGCCAGGCAGTCACAAAAAAATTGTTACTGCCTGGGTGGGCGGGGGGGGGGGGGGGGGTGACGCCTGTGCGCCCCCTATGGACGGGCTTCCACTGATATTGTATACACATAAATATGACAGAGGGACATGGTTACTGTCTTGGGGAGTCTGATCGAGGTAGAAGGAAATTAAAGCGGATGGTTCACAAATAAAAAAATATTAAAAGCCAGCAGCAACAAATACTGCAGCTGCTGACTTTTAATATTAGGACACTTACCTGTCCTGGAGTCCAGCGCCGTCCGCAGCAGAGGAGGAGCGATCGCTCATCCTCTGCTCCCCCCCCGCCATCCACGGTGAGGGAACCAGGAAGTGAAGCGCTGCGGCTTCACTGCCCGGTTCCCTACGGCGCATGCGCGAGTCGCGCTGCGCCTGCGAATTGGCTCCAGCTGTGTGCTGGGAGCTGAGTGTTCCCAGCACACAACGGGCGGGAGACGGGATGTGATGCAATGCCCGTCTTTTGCCCGTGAATGCTGGGCCGGAAGTGGGTGCAGATACATGTCTATCTGCACCCCCCTCCCCCCTGAAAGGTGTCAATTGTGACACCGGAGGGGGGGAGTGTTCGGATCAGCGGATCTTCACTTTAGGGTGGAGATCCGCTTTAATAATCTTCCTCCTTCCCCCTCTGTTCCCCCGGGATTCTCTCTGAGCTGGGAGGATGAACTCTGACTCAGATCGCCAGTGATCGCAGCTTCATAAACTGTGCGTTTCTGTGTCAGTCAGTGAGGATTCTCTGTGTGTGCCGAGATCATCGGCGGGAGAACATGTTCAAACACTTCTCCCCCGATTATTTCTGTTTCATAAAACGTTTATGGACTGTGGCGATCCTCGGGATCACCGCTGTTCACAGTTTCATAAACGGACACCTTTGTGGACTTTTGGATCTCTATGGGATCTCATACGAGTCTTGTTGAATCACATGTATAATAATAGATAATATTTTTCTTCACATTTTTCTTTTAAAATATGATTGCTATACATTTTTAACACTGCACCTTTCGAATGTAATGCCGCGTACACACGGTCGTTTTTTGCGATGAAACAAAACGACGTTTTTTATCTTCAAAAAAAACGACCAAAAGAAAATTCCAACATGCTTGAATTTTTTGTGTCGTTTTTCAAAACGTCGTTTTTTGTTTCACAAAAAGTCACCGTGTGTCGCAAAAACGTCTTTCAAAACGACGTTTTTCAACCCGCGCATGCCCAGAAGCTAGTTATGAAGCGAGCTTCAATGGAAGAGTGGTGAACGTAACCTCGCTTTTTGTGAAAAAACGATGGTGTGTATGCAAAATTGTCTTTGAAAAGTGACGTTTCAAAAACGTCGTTTTTTACTTCACAGAAAACGTCGTGTTTTTTTTTTTCATTGCAAAAAACGACCGTGTGTACGCGGCATAAGGGTCTGATCAATTACACATTTTAAAGTATAATAATATTAGTTATTATGTATTAACTGTATGTTATTCATTTACTGTATATAATTATTCTGTTGTAATATATATATATATAGACACAATTGTTGTTTGGGTAGAATTTGGAGGACTGGAGGTGAGATTTGGTTTACATGGGTTATTATTTAGCTCTCCTGCAGCGCTTGAATGATCGCTTATATACCCCCACCGCCAAGAAAATATTATGCTAGTTATTAGATGGTCGTTATGGGAGTGTGGGGGACACTTTTCAGAAGAAAAAGGGAAAGGCTACATTGTAGAAGTCACAGCGATTTAGAAAGAACTGTTCTGTGTTTCCTTTTTCTCTTGTCTTTTCTTATGTCTGGACACTGGTGTCAGGAATATGTTGTATGATTGGAGAACAATTGTTTTTTTCTTTATATATATTATATATATGTGTATTCTATATATTATACTAATTGCACTTTATTCATAATGTATGTTTGAGAAATCGGAGTGACATTTTTGTAATGGTAAAATAAAATAATGATCTTCTGCAGAATATCAGAGAATTTTCTCCACCAACTAAAAAAATTAAATACAAATACTTCCAATACGT
>JAJQKJ010002845.1:0-35000 GCA_029574335.1 Rana kukunoris | reverse complement strand
ACCTTCATGGTATGCTAATGAGCTTTTGCCTGGAATCCACAAAATTTCGCTCTTCAAACGCAATCTCTTACGGCACCTTTAGTCATCTTTTTTTTCCGTTTCACTATACCAGCTTTTTGCTGGTCTAATATTAGACAGCCCATGTTAAGTATGGCCGTCGTTCCCGCGTCGAATTTCAACGTTTTTCGATTTCTTTTATTATTTTTAACGTAAGTCGTCCGGGAATAGGAATGTTCGTAAACGCCGCTACTCAAACAACGAATGACGTCACGACGTGATTTCGCGCAATGCACGGCGGGAAATTCCTGAACAGAGCATGCGCAGTTCGATCGTCGCGGGGACGCGCTTAATTTAAATGCTTCACGCCCCCTACTCACGTATTTCGATTACGATACAATAGCGTACGCGCAAAAAAACTACCTGAATTCGGCGTAGAGTCTGGTGATAGACGGCAGCGTAGCGTATTTCGATTACGCAGCGGAAGATTACATCTATGTGAATCTGCCCCATGATTTCCTCTTTAATTCGTTTTGTAGTCCATGTGCTTTTTTGCAGTGCTTATCTTTCCTTTATTCTTTTATTATATTTATTTTTTATGATTTCTTTTCGGGAATTTATATATATATAAACGATTTCCTCTTTAATTTGTGATCCAATCCTTGAAAAGATCTTATATTTGTCAGATTCAGATGTGACCAGAATTTAGATCCCATGAATTATCAGCCAGATAAGAAAAAATATCCCCCTGTATAATAGTGTGGACAGGTTTTGGATTCAAAAGAAAAATTTGCAGGTTTTAGAGTTCTTTTTTTTTTTTTCCTATTGCTGTGATTTATATATATATATATATATATATACATATTTGGTGGTGTTATGAGATGTGAAGTGATTTGTCTAGGTGTAGAAATGACTAATGATATCCGGAAGAAAACGATTCCTCTTGTGATGTATGTCGGCTGTGATTGGTCCAGCTGTGAAACCTTCCCCTTATGATGGGAGATCTTGCAAGCAAACACTCTTTCTTCTTCCTGGACCGGCCGAGGATTGAAGAGGAATGATGTCCGGAGACTTCAGGGCAGGGGCGGACTGACCATTGAGGAATCCGGGCACTGCCCGAGGGCCCCATTCCACTAGGGGGCCCCATCAGGGTTGCCAGGCTCATTAAAACCAGGGACAGTATGTCAAAATCTGTGTTTTTTTTACATCTGTCCCTGATATGTCCAAAACCTACATGCTTTTGATGTGAAAATCCTGAGATTTTAGCTGCCCTGCCTCTTTACTGCCACCTGGCTTGGTGGCCACCTGTAAGCCCGGGGGGGCCCCATAATCTTCTATTGCCCGGGGGCCCCATGAGTTGTCAGTCCGCCCCTGCTTCAGGGTGCTGGTCGGTAGGTGCCCATAGTTTAGAATATCTGATGAACGATCGGCTGGTGTTTAGTGCATGCTAGTCTCATTCCAAAAACCGAAAGGTTACTAACTAAAGTGATGCATTTTATATCATTGTATGTTGTGGTCATTCAGGTGCGGCGCTCAGGTTCCGTGTTACCTGAGCCACCCAGGCTGGTGCTGTAACGGGTGTTGGCTTGCGGTGGGGAGGTTGTTGTGAGCAGGGGGCGGCCTGTGGGGCAGGCAGGATATCCCCCCCCCCCCCAGGCCGCCTATCTCGGCCGCCAGTGCCGATCCTGACCTCCCTGGGGCCCTAAGCGAAATGACATGTCACATGGGGGCGCTGCAGATAGTGACATGTCACATTAAAGATTAAAGTTGAGAAGCTGAGGAAGGGGGTGTTCTGCTGTCGGAAATAACATCTTACATTAAAGTGAGAAGCAGGGGTCCTGACTTCTTACCTCTTCTCCCATGCAGCCAGCGCAAGTTGGGTGAGGGGCTGAAAATGACTTCTCACCAGGTGGGGACTCTAGTAATTTGGGGGGCCCTCTGCAGCTTTGCGGGGCCCTAAGCGGCTTGCATAGTGAGCCTATAGGGCGGATCGGCCCTGTCGGCCGCAGTGATGTCAGTGACTAACTTTTTTTATAGTGGTTGAGCAAAGCCGTGTCTGTATATTAACGCTTTCTTCTCAGTCTGTTCTGTAACCACACAAAGGAGGAGGGGGAAGGGACGCTCTGATCTCAGGTCTGCACAAAAGTTCATTATGCTCTGTTCTGTAGATGGAGGAGAGTGTCTGGAAAGGAGGACAGGCAGGGGCGTTGCTAGGTGTCAAAAAGACCAGGGGCTTAAGGCAGGAGGTGGCACCGTGAGGGGATCCGGGGTGGTCATTTTGCGGGTGTTTTTCGCAGGGAGGTGGCATGGTGTGACAGGAGGTAAGCTAACTTGCTGCTTTCTGCCTGGCCTACCAGTGCAGCGCATCAATGATGGGCACTAAAACTCACCCACCTGACACACTGACCATTACACCAACCTCACCTACTTGTACACTGATGGGCAGAAGAGACATACACTGACCTCATCACCTACCTACACCTGACATACATACACTACACTGACCTGGCTAAGTAAATATAAACTTCTAATTAAATTTTTCTCATGAGTGGTATATAGCAGTCTTGCGACTTCTATCAGTGTCTGGGTAAAGTTTGTAGGAGGAGTTTTCTACTCTGACAGTCCTATAAGGCTGCATGACTTCTGACCCTCTGTCTGGACAGTTCTGATTGGCCCTGTGGTGATAGCAGGCACCTTCCCAAGAATAAAAAAAAATCTTTCTAACAATACACACAAAACTGAGCATCTGCAGAGTGACTCCATAGGCTCTGTTTTATCAAAAGATGGATTGGGGACAGTGGAAGGGGAGGATCAGAAAACACATGGTCAAACAGCCTTTTTACACAATGCAGGGGATTAGGGTGTCCTTTTAGGAAAGTGAGATCAGCGGCGATCCCGACTCTCACCGCTGTTCTCAGGTCATAAACAGTTTATGAAACTGAGGTAATCAGATGAGAACATGTTCTCCACTGATTATCTCAGCACAGTGAGAATCGGTAACTCACTGTCACAGAAACGGCCAGTTTATGAAGGTGCGATCTCGGCACCTCACTGGCGATCTGTGACAGAATTCTCACTTTCTGATTCACCATCTCAGAGGTGGAGAATCAGAGAGAGAAGCGCGAAGCTGGCTGAGTAAAAAAAAAAATGTAAACCCTAAAATATGGTTTTACCCATGGACTGTTCTATTGCAGTTATACAGGGTTTATATTTGTATACTTTAAAAAAAAAAAAAAATGATTATAAATGTATTTTTCATTTATATGAATGGTGTATAGCATATAATAAATAATAAATAATAATAACATGGTGCATTACATATGTGGGATTCCATTCATTTACTATACACCATTCACATTTAAATAGGCACATGTATGAGCTTTAAATATTGATAAAAACAATGGCCCAGATTCAGGTACATCTGCGCATTATTGGACCGGCGTAGCGCACCGCCTTTACGTTAGACTTGCGCAATTTTGCCGCGTAATCACCCTATTCTCGTAGCTTTTGCGCAGGAAATTGCGCATACGTAACGTTTTTTCAGAGGCGTAAGGAGGAGTAATACAAATTGGGAAGGACGTGGGCGTGTTACATTGAAATGAGCCGTGACCCCATGCAAATGAAGGGCCGGCCGGCTCGCGCATTCGCGCTTGAAGGAGACCATGTCAGCTCCGCTGTGTGCATGCTCACAACTCGGGAGCGGCGCAATCAGTGAAATTGGAAATGGACTAGGGCAACGTTGTGAACTACGCAAACAGCATAAATAGACAGACACAAACGCACTTGCATTGCAAAAGTACATCCCTTTGTCCCTTCCCATTTAACCAAGTGCTTTTGTCCTGTTGTTCGTTGCGGTGTGTTTTGTAATTGTCAGATTAGTGTTCGTGTGATCAGGTGTTTGTTAGTAGATCTTTGAAAGTGTTTTTTGATAAGTGTTTGAGAGACTGTTTGTTTGATTGATATATTTGTGTTTGTTTGTTTTCCTGCTGTTTTTTTGCTGTTTGTTTTTGTGACTGTTTCTTGCTGAGTAGTTTTCTCTTTGTGTGTGTTCTTGCTTGATTGGTTGTGCTTGTTTTTGTGAGTGATTTTTGTTGACTGGGAGTGAGTTTTTTTGGAAGTATGACAGAGAGAAAGCGAAAGCTCAATTTTTCTTTGGGGGAAAAAAGAATTCTTGCCCGGGCCATTAGCGAATATGGGCGTTTCCTCCCCGCCCCGGACAGTGCCAACACCACCCCGGCCAGGCGGAGGGAGATTTTGGATAGGATCACTGAGCAGGTCAATTCAGCGGGGCAGGGGGAGACACGGACCAGGTCTGGGATTGACAAAAAAATCAATGACCTCCGGCGTCTGGTCAAACAGAAGCTGGCCAGAATGCATGCCCATGCCAGGGGCACAGGAGGGGGCCCACCATGCCGTATTAGGCTGACAGCGGAGGAGCGTGCGGTGGCCCTGACCTTTCATCGGCATGAAGTTGAGGGCCTGCCCGGCTTTGACTCAAGTCCGGAGCCCGTGGTGCCAGGTAAGTATTTTTTTTAATATCAGGTGTGCAGCATGTGTGGGGGAGGGGGTGAAAGGGAATATGTGGCAAGTGTGTGGATCCTCCAACCTGTGAATGTTTTGTGTCATCCACAGATGTGCAGGAGGGTGCAGGGCCATCTGGCCTGACCGCACCAACCCCAGGACAGCAGCCTAATGAGGCCCCCCCAACAAGGCCGGAGTCCGCAGAGGAGGTTCAAGAGGAGGAGGAGAATCATGAGGAGGAGGAGAATCATGAGGAGGAGGAGTCCATGTCAGGCACTGGACGTTTGGTTTTTGAGGACTCTTCCCCTCTGGCTGGCAGCAGGCAGCCCTCCCTAAGGGGGAGCCCCCCCCTCCTCCCCCAACATGGCTCCCCTCCCAAGGGCCTCCCCTTCTCCCCGGCCACAAGCATCAGCTGGAGGCAGGATTTCATCCCAGAACACCAGGGGGTTGGCCGATCTCCTGCCCGCCACTCTGAGAAGGGACCAGGCCCTTCAGACCCGCCATCTGGGACAGGTCAGCCAGACATTGGTGCGGATGGAGGAGAGCCTGTCCTCCATCAAGGATACGCTGGGGAACCTGGACTCCCACTCCCGGGCTTTCACAACCTGCCTAAACGAACTGCAGACGACATCAGCAGGCTTTGGGCAGGATGTCACGGCCCTTACCCAGGCTATCCAGGCCAACACGGCAACACTTGGTGCTGCCCTGGACAGAATAGCCGTGGCCTTGGAGGGCAGGCCGCCAGGTGGGCAGAGATCAGGGGCTGCTCCTCCTTCCCCGGTTTTACCCCTCCCCATGAGTCTCCCCTGAGAAGCCGGGGCCGTGGCCGGGGGCGCCCCAGGCGTGGCTCACGTAAAGGGCAATAATTATTTTTTTCCCCTTTTTTTTTTTTTTGCTGGAAAATGTTTGCTTTTGCAGGTAATTTTTTTTTTTGGGGTTGTGAATTCTGTTTGAATGCGGGGGTGACATTCCTGTCGGAAAAGGGGTGTCACCCTCAATTTTGGTGGAGAAGGGTTCCCCAGGACCAGGGAGAAGTGATCCCCAGGTCCGTGTGAATGGTGTATGAATGTACAGTGACATAATTGGAGCCTTGGCGTGGCGTTTGCTGCTCACAAGTCCTGCATGGTGGACTGGTGCCAATCCAATTTGATGTGGATGTGGGGTGTGTGTGCTAGGGACCACAGTGGTGTGCATGCATGCATTCTCATTGTGCCATGATTAATGTGTGTGTTTAACGTGCAAAGATGCCCAATGTGGGTTGTCTCCTGGCTGCTCTTCCCTCAGAAGACGGGGTAGCCTCAGTTAGGGGGGGGATTGTCTGGTTCAGGGGTCAGGTCATCACGTAGGCCAATCTGCAGGCCCTTTCTTTCTGCGAAGTTGTGCAGCATGCAACATGCACCGATGATCTGGCACACAAAGTTTGGGGAATACAAGAGGGTACCCCCACATCTCGTAGCTCCGTTCAAATCTTTGTCTCTTTTTTTCATTTTTTTTCATTTTTTTTTTTTTTCTCTTCTTTTTTCACCCCCTATATAGGTCAGGCACAGTTGTTGCCTATTGTGTGAAGAATCACACAGTGCACTGCATAAGTCGGTGTATTAGAGACGTTTTCCTTTTTTTTTTTTTTTTTAAACCCCTGGTGGTTTTCTTTTATTTCTCAACATGGCTACTTCAACGGTATCTCAACCATTTTTAAATATATTGTAGCAGAGCATCCCAGAGAGAGCCTGGGAAAGTCCAGTTCGGGGTTTATACCTCTCCCAGGCTCCTCTCTTACACGTTCAGGGATCTCTGATCCCTGATCCAGGTCAGGTGTTGGCCCTCTCCCCCAGGCCAATTTAAGCTCACCTGAGCTAACAGCCATTGCTCTGCCCTGGGAAACAGATAGTGTGGATCTGTAGGAGCAAGGAGGTTGTTAAAAGACTGGTGAGAAGTGTGTGTTTTGAGCTAACAAGCGGTAGGCTTGTTTAGCTTAGTAGTTAGGGCCTACATATCGTGTAGTTAGAGCCGAGACACGGCTAGGTGTTTGTTTAAACTATTTTTGTTTGTTTTGTTTTCTGCACACTGTACAGCACCTGTAAATAGACTTTGTATAGCACCAATAAAAATCCCACTGTTGTTCACTTATCCTATGGACTTTGGTATCTGTGCCTGCTCATCCCAGGGAGCTTTTGTACCCGCTACCTATCCCCAGCTTACATATGGTGGAGAATGCGGGCAGCAGTAGTAAGTTACTATTTTAAAAGGCCAGTACCTAAAGTGACAACATGGAGGAAATCCTCAAACAAATGATGTTATCCAATGCTGCACAACAGCAAACTAACGCTGCATTGCAGCAAGCCAATGCTATCGCACAGGAGCAAACCAAGGCGCTGTACAAACAGATTGGTGCTGCACAGGAGCAATCGCAGAGGCAGATTAGTGCTGTACAGGAGCAATCGCAGAGGCTGTTTGAACAGCTTGCCACTGCTGCAGAAGTGGATAGGAAAACCCTGACTAAGGTTGCAGAGACGCTAGCACAGTGGTCACCTGCGGAAATTAAGGATATGGGAGACAAGCCTTCAGCCATCCATGTGGCTCGCTTTCTGTCTAAAATGACTACGGATGATGATCCAGAGGCCTTCCTATTAACGTTTGAACGCACCGCTGAGAGGGAATGTTGGCCTAAAACCAAGTGGGCGGGACTGATTGCCCCCTTACTTTCTGGTGAATCGCAGAAGGCCTACTATGATCTGGAGTCAGCAGAAGCAGAAGACTACGAAAAGGTCAAGCAGGAAATTCTGGCGCGACTCGGCGTCACCTTGGCCGTTCGAGCCCAACGGGTCCACAGCTGGTTCTTCAAAATCGAGAGGCCCCCAAGATCGCAGATGTTCGACCTAATCCACCTGGTGCGAAAATGGCTACAGCCTGAGTCCCTGTCTGCGCCACAAATAGTGGAGCGTGTGGTCATGGACCAATTCCTGAGGTCACTGCAGAAGTGGGTGAGTCAAGGGGACCCCAAGTCGGCAGATAACCTGGTGGAACTCGTCGAAAGGTACTTTGCTGCAGAGAACCTGGTCACCACCCCAACAACCGCACGGACTTTCCACCCAAAGCCACGGTCTCCCCAGGCAACCGGTAAGACTGTTCCAGGGGAAGTGGGTGGTAAGCATGGCAAGGAAATAGGGGGGAGGATTTTTGGTGCCAGGACTGAAGTTTGGCGTCCCAAGCAAGGGAAACCACTGCCTGTCAGCAAACCAACTTGGGGAAACATCAGGTGTTTTCGTTGCCAAGAGCTGGGACATGTTGCAGCAAACTGTCCATTGACTGATGAACCAATGCAGTGTGATCTGTCTAATAGAAGGCAGTCTATGTTTGCTGCTGTTTGCTGCTGTTTCATGCGCTGCAGCGCCAAATGTGGGGAAACACATGTGTCACATGACTGTTAATGATAAGCCTATTACGGCCTTACTGGACTCTGGAAGTCTGGTTACTTTGGTTACAGCTGAGATGGTTGAAACTGTGAATTTTCATGCAAAAAAAGTTGCTGTGATCTGTGTACATGGGGATACCCGGGAGTATCCTATAGCCACAGTTCAGTTTAAAACTGGCTTAGGTACGGTGTCCCATGCGGTCGGACTTGTGCCCCACTTGGTGCACGAGGCCATCATTGGTAGGGACTTCCCTAAGTTTTGGGAACTGTGGGATCGTCCCGACCCGGTCGCAGTACCTGACTCAGTCGCAGAGCCAGAGCTCCTGGCTACTTCCGATATTGTGGGTTCAGGGGATTCATCTCAGGGCTCTCCGAGTTTTCCTTTCTCGGTTATGGCAGGAGAGCTGGAGGAGCCTGAGGGAGTCCCCACAACCAGTGGAGCTGGACAGCCGTCTGCCGACTCGGAGCCTATGTTGGAGTTTACTGACCTTAATGTGCACAAGGAAAATTTTGGTACTGAGCAGAGAAAAGACCCTACCCTTGCCAGGGCCTGGGAAAATGTAATGGTGATTAATGATGTACCTGTTGAACCAGGGGATAGGCCCTGTTTTCCTTATTTCAGCAGCAATGATGATTTACTGTATCGTGTATGTAAAAAGAATGATGAAGTTACTGAACAGTTGGTGGTCCCCAAGCCTTACAGAAGGGTGGTGTTGGAACTCGCCCATGGGCACTTGCTAGGAGGCCATTTAGGGGTTGAGAAAACCACTGAAAGAGTGTTGCGCAGGTTTTACTGGCCTGGGATACAGAAAAATATTGAGAATTATTGTCAATCCTGTCCTGTGTGTCAGATGTCAGCCCCCCAGCCCCACTTCCGAAGTCCTTTAGTGCCCTTGCCCATTATTGAAGTGCCCTTCGAGAGGATTGCCATGGACCTTGTGGGTCCCCTCCCCAAATCCGCCCGTGGTCATCAGCATATCCTCGTGATTATGGATTACGCTACCCGTTACCCTGAGGCCGTTCCCTTACGCGCCGCATCTGCTAAAAATATTGCCAAAGAGCTGTTTATGGTGTTCAGTCGGGTGGGCATCCCTAAAGAAATCCTGACAGACCAGGGTACTCCATTTATGTCACGGATAACTAGGGAGCTGTGCAAGTTATTTAAGGTGACGCAGTTGCGAACCTCTGTTTATCATCCGCTTGGTGGAACGTTTCAATAAGACGTTAAAGGGCATGTTAAAAAAGGTTGTTGACAAAGATGGGAAAGACTGGGACTTCCTGGTACCGTACCTGACAAAGATGGGAAAGACTGGGACTTCCTGGTACCGTACCTGATGTTTGCTATCAGGGAGGTTCCCCAGTCCTCTACAGGGTACTCTCCATTTGAGTTGCTTTATGGGAGACACCCTCGGGGACTCTTGGACATAGCCAAGGAAACTTGGGAGGGGGAACAGACACCCCACAAAAGTGTAATTGAGCATATCGCTCAAATGCAGGACAGGATTGCAGCCGTAATACCAGTGGTGAAAGAACATTTACTACAGGCTCAAGCAGCCCAACAGAGAATATACAACCGGGGGGCCCAACTCCGTGTTTTCTCACCGGGTGACAGGGTCCTCGTTTTAGTTCCCACTGTTGAGAGCAAGTTCCTGGCTAAATGGCAGGGCCCCTTTGAAGTAATTGAAAGAGTTGGGGAAGTCAATTACAAGGTGTATCAACCAGGTAAAAGGAAGCCCGAACAGATTTACCACGTGAACCTGTTAAAGCCCTGGAAGGATAGACTGGCGTTAAATGCGAGGTCCCTACCGGTAACGCCTAAGGGTACTGAATCCCCTCTGATCCCTGAGGTCACGATTCCAGACACCCTGTCATATTCCCAAAAACAGGAAGCTAGAGAGTTCCTAATAAGGAATAGAGAGAAATTTTCAGAGTTGCCTGGCACGACTTCAGCGGTTCAGCATGATATTGTTACTGAACCTGGGGTCCGTGTCAAGCTCAAACCATACCGAATTCCTGAAGCGAGGAGAAAGGACATCAGTGATGAAGTTAGAAGGATGTTGGAACTAGATGTCATTGAGGAATCCAATAGTGACTGGTCTAGCCCCATCGTGTTGGTCCCAAAACCGGATGGCACTTGGAGGTTTTGTAACGACTTCAGAAAGCTCAATGCAGTAACAAAGTTTGACACGTACCCGATGCCCAGGGTAGATGAACTTATAGACCGACTGGGCAAGGCCCGTTATCTGACCACTTTGGACTTGACCAAAGGATATTGGCAAATACCCCTGACTAATAGTGCCAAAGAAAAGACTGCGTTTGTGACCCTGGAGGGGTCATTCCAGTATAAGAAAATGCCTTTTGGGTTGCAAAACGCCCCTGCAACCTTTCAGAGGGCTATGGACAGGACCCTAAGACCACACCAGCAGTATGCTGCAGCTTATTTAGATGACATAGTGGTGCATAGCACTGACTGGGAGTCTCACTTGCCCCGTGTCCAAGCTGTCCTTGATTCCCTCTTCAAGGAAGGTTTTACGGCAAATCCCAAAAAATGTGCCATTGGTTTGGAGGAAGCCAAGTATTTGGGCTACACTATTGGCCGTGGAGTTATTAAACCCCAAGTGAATAAAGTAGAAGCCATCCAGGAGTGGCCACGTCCTGCAAACAAGAAGCAGGTCAGGGCCTTTCTTGGCATTGCGGGATATTATAGAAGGTTTATTCCAAATTTTGCCACTATAGCTGCCCCACTGACAGACCTGACGAAAGGGAAAGACTCCGTAATGATAAAATGGTCCCCAGTAGCAGAAGAATCTTTCCAAGTCCTGAAGAAGGCTCTTTGTGCACAGCCAGTGCTATACTCCCCCGATTTCTCCAAAGATTTTTTGGTTCAGACAGATGCCTCTGATGTAGGTATCGGGGCAGTACTATCACAGGTATACAATGGGGAAGAACACCCTGTGGTCTACCTAAGCAGAAAGCTCAATGAATGATCATGAGAAAAAATATGCAGTCATTGAAAAGGAATGTTTAGCCATAAAGTGGGCCGTGGACGCGCTCAGGTACTACCTGTTAGGGCGCCAGTTTGAGTTAATAACTGACCATGCTCCCCTGAAATGGATGGCCCAAAAGAAGGAGACTAATAGGCGGGTGAACCGGTGGTTTTTGGCCCTCCAGGATTATTCCTTTTCGGTAAAACACAGGCCAGGTGTTGAGATGGGGAATGTAGATGCCCTGTCCCGTGTTCACTCCTGTTGGGCTACAGGTGTTCCAACCCTGGGGTTGAAACAAGAGGGGAGGGTGTGTAGCAGAGCATCCCAGAGAGAGCCTGGGAAAGTCCAGTTCGGGGTTTATACCTCTCCCAGGCTCCTCTCTTACACGTTCAGGGATCTCTGATCCAGGTCAGGTGTTGGCCCTCTCCCCCAGGCCAATTTAAGCTCACCTGAGCTAACAGCCATTGCTCTGCCCTGGGAAACAGATAGTGTGGATCTGTAGGAGCAAGGAGGTTGTTAAAAGACTGGTGAGAAGTGTGTGTTTTGAGCTAACAAGCGGTAGGCTTGTTTAGCTTAGTAGTTAGGGCCTACATATCGTGTAGTTAGAGCCGAGACACGGCTAGGTGTTTGTTTAAACTATTTTTGTTTGTTTTGTTTTCTGCACACTGTACAGCACCTGTAAATAGACTTTGTATAGCACCAATAACAATCCCACTGTTGTTCACTTATCCTATGGACTTTGGTATCTGTGCCTGCTCATCCCAGGGAGCTTTTGTACCCGCTACCTATCCCCAGCTTACAATATGTTCCTATAATGTTAAAGGTCTAAATATCGCCTCTAAGAAAGGACAAATTATATATCAAATGCATAAACTTAAAGTTAATATGCTCTTTCTACAAGAAACGCACTTTCAGACTGACTCCTTCCCCATCTGCCCCAGTGACCATTTCAATCGATGGTTCCATAGTACTAACCCAGAACAAAAGTCTAAGGGAGTATCTATTGCCTTTCATAAGAACTTGCCTATTGAATTAATTGATGAGATAGTGGACAGTCAGGGAAGGTATGTCTTTGTTAAGTTTTCCCTATGGGGAATAAAATTTACCGCAGCAAATATATACCTGCCAAACTTTAACCAGTGTCAAACAGCAATGAAATTCCTGGAAACGCTGTTTAGTTTTGGGGAGGGGAGACTAATCTTGGGAGGAGATTTCAATTTACCAATGGACCCACAATTGGACTCCTCATCATTAAAAACTGCAATCTCAATGTCTAGGTTGAAAATACTGAAGCATGCTCTCTATGATCACCACCTAATAGATGTATGGAGGGTATTACACCCTAAATCTAGAGATTACACATACTTCTCACCGGTCCATCAGTCATATAGTCGGATCGACTATTTCTTTGTGGATCATAATTGCCTTGATTGGTCACCAATATGTGATATCGGCACAATGGTGTGGTCAGATCATGCTCCACTATTTTTGAAATTTACCATCCCTTCGGTTCCACTTAGAGAATGGACATGGCGATTAAATGATGCATTATTAGAAAATACGGAATGCTCTATGTGTATAAATCAAACTATCTCAAACTTTCTGGCAGACCATACACTAGATTCCACGACACTTCCTACTCAATGGGAGGCCCTGAAAGCAGTCTTGAGAGGGACTTTTATCCAACTAGGGGCCAGAATAAAAAGGAAGCGTTCAGCGGAGATTATGAAAGCAGTTCAACGGCTTAGAAAGGTAGAAACAGAACACAAGCGCATAAATACGACAGAATCTTTATTGGAAGCAGCAGCAGCGCTAACCAGCTTGCGCAACTTATACGAATCCTCAGCACGCACATATTCAAGTAAATTGGCGCTACATCAATATAAATTTAGTGATAAATGTGGAAAACTATTAGCCAATTCTTTAAAAACATATCAGAGTCCTACTTTTATCTCAAAGCTTCAGAGCCCGAATGGTGAAATAATAACTTCGCCATCATTAATTATGAAAACATTTAACGACTTTTTCCAGTCCTTATATAATATACCTCCATACCAAGCTTTGAATCCGCTGGATAACAAAGCAAATAAGGTAACAACCTATATATCAGATACTTCGCTACCTATGTTGGAGGAAAACGTTGTAGAAGATCTGGAAACATTGATTACTGAAGAAGAGGTCGCCAAAGCTATTATCAATACCCCGGGGGGTAAAAGCCCTGGCCCAGATGGCTTTACGCCAAAATTTTATAAACATTTTTCTCCCCTGCTTACCCCGTTTTTGACTCGGGTATTTAACTCTATAGCAAATGGATCAGCATTTCCGAAAAACAAACCTTGGAAGCGCACATTTCACTTATTCCGAAAGCAGATAAAGATCTCTCACTATGTACGAACTATCGACCCATATCCTTAATTGGGGTCGATGTAAAAATTTTCGCTAAAATCATAGCTAGCCGCCTACAACCACTATTACCCCAACTTATTCATTTAGACCAAGTCGCTTTGTTAGCGGTCGAGAGGCAAGAGACAATACGCTCAAAACTCTTTTGCTGACGGACTATGCTCAAACTCAAGGTATTCCTCTATGTTTACTAACTGTCGACGCTGAAACGGCGTTCGACCGGGTAAGCTGGGCGTTTTTACGAGCCTCCCTTATACAGATTGGTTTGGGTCCACATATGTTAGCAAGGATTATGTCTCTATACCAATCACCCTCGGCTAGAGTTAGGGTGAATGGTTCGCTGTCCCCAGCTTTCCCTATTTCCAATGGAACGCGCCAAGGGTGCCCTTTATCCCCATTGTTATATGTTATAATAATGGAACACCTTGCAAATGCATTGAGACAAAATGAAAATATAACGGGTATTCAAATAGGTCCTATACATGAAAAATTAGCTCTTTTTGCCGATGACCTTTTAATATTTGTGACAAAACCACACACTTCCCTTCCATCTATACTTCTGGAATTTCAGAGATTTGGCGAAGTCAGCAACTTTAAGGTTAACTGTAATAAATCAGAACTTCTTAATATATCCATACCGCGAACAAAAATGAAGCGTCTATCAAAGGATTTTTCGTTTAAGTCTTGTTCTGATTCGATTCCGTACTTAGGGATTAGTATCCCAGCTTCAATGGCACAACTATATTCGTTAAACTACCTTCCGCTATTTAATAAAATCCAAAAGATACTAGCATCTTATGCATTTAAGAGACTCTCATGGTTTGGTAGAATCAATACTCTCAAGATGGATATACTCCCTAGACTAATATATTTGTTCCAAACAATCCCAATCCATATTCCAGCTACATATTTTCGTAAAATCCACCAGATCTTTTCTAATTTTATATGTAATTCAAGCCAGTCAAGAATTAATTACGCTACATTATCTCTTCCAAAAGATAGAGGTGGAGTGGGAGTACCAGATGTCTCTATATATCATAAGGCATCTATATTAACACGTATTATTGATTGGTTCCATCACTCTGAATCTAAGTTATGGGTTCAATTGGAAGGGCATATGAGTCCTATAGACTTGCGGGCACTTCCATGGACCTCACTTAATCTTAGAAAAGGTCATTCAATAAGCCCCGGTAGATCTTACTAGACATCGAACACTGTACATATGGGATCGCCTGATACCTATTTATAAAATATCCAAACAACAGAGCCCTATGACCCCCTTTTTTTGAACGCCAGACTTCCTACCCCGCCAGCCCTACACTCAATTACGTTTGGGCCTTGGCACAAAGAAGAACACAGAATGAATTGTTCAGGTTCTACAGACTGACTCGGTTTCAATGGTAGATTTTACATCAACAAGGACACACCATAATCCGACACAGTGGTTGCAGAGACACCAAGCGCTAGGGTACATAAGATCAATTCCTTCAAAGCAAGATATCTGTGCTGATCCAACCACATTCAAAGCTTTGCTTCTGCAAGAAGAGCCAATAACACACTCAATTTCTGTATTATACTCTATTCTTTTGCTAGCATCTCGATCAAATCTCCCTCCGTATACACGGAAATGGGAAAAAGAACTTCAAGAGAATATAACTATATCAGACTGGGAAAGAGGATTCACTTTGACTCTTAAGGCGCCAACAGATACAAGAATGCAAGAAAAATCATATAAAGTGATGAGCAGATGGTATAGGTGTCCCTCTACCATGCACCAAATTAACCATGAAATATCTGATATCTGTTGGCGCTGTAATAAGTCAAAAGGTAACATGATACACATCTGGTGGGAGTGTCCTCAGATAAGAATGTTCTGGAAACAAATCTTTGATCTCTATGAAAAAATAGGAGAAACACCAATTTGCGCCTCCCCAAAAATAGCTCTCTTTGATTCCCGGGACCTTTAAAGAAAGTAAAAGAAGATGTGATCAGGTACTTCATTACAGCAGCCAGAGTAGTTATTCCTCGATATTGAAAAACAGAGACAATACCTTCCCTGGGGGAATGGGCAAAGGAACTAGAATTTATTAAAGAATTGTAAGGTTTACTGGCACGGGAAATGGGAAGGGAGGAGCAGTTTTTCGATATATGGTTTAAATGGTCTGAATTTCGAAAATCAGATGAATTCCCTATTTGGGCTACAAGTAATCTTAACGTTGTGTAGCCATGAATATTTAATATTTTTTTTTTTTTGTACTACTCATATAATTTATTAAGGTTAGTGTGTTTCCGTTTAATATATATATATATTTTTTTTTTTTCCTTTTATGGGTCTATTCTAGGGTGACTCAAACTTATGTTGTTAGGACAAGTTAAGAATGTACAATGTAACCAAATTAATATAAGACGATATATTATATTTATGTACCTTTGTGTGATGAATATAAAAAATAAATAAAATAATATTATAACTAAAAATCTTACAAACAAACAACATAATAAAAAAACAATCAATAAAAAAACTGTATTATATATATATATATATATATATATATATATATATACATATATATATATATATATATATATGAATATATACATAAATAAAAACCTTAACCTAAACACACCCTCAGACTAAGAAATGATTAAACACTTAAAGGGTCACTAAAGGAAAAAAATGTTTTTTGCTGAAATTACTGTTTACAGGGTATAGAGACATAGTAGTTAACTGATTCCTTTTAACCACTTGTCCACCGCCCACCGTCAAATGACGGCGTGCGGAGGACTCCAATATCCTGACTGCATGTCATATGACATGCAGTCATTTGAATAGGGAATGCGTGCGATCGCGTGCGCGCATCCCTATACTGTCGGTAGCGGCGTGTCACGGAGACACCGCTCGGTTACCGACAGGGGTGAACACGCGCGCGGATGCGCTGGTAACCATGTGATCGGCCGTGATGAAGTCACGGCTGATCACGCATGGAACACCCCCAAAGTGCACGGCGCGTGCCGGTGGCAGCATGTTGCCGGGAACACTGCTCGTCACCGACAATGGTACACAGCCATTGGTCAGGGCTGTGTACCACGTGATCAGCTCTGATCACTAGTGTAAACAAAGAGCTGTAACTAACTGTTACCAGCTCTTCTCCCCTCACACATCGTTTCCAGTGTGAGGAGAGAAGAGCTAGAAGCAGTGAGTTACAGCTCTGTGTTACTGTAGTGTCTGCACAAACACCACATCTGTCCCTTTGCCCCCCCAATTGTCACCAGTCACCCAACAGTCACCCATAAAGTGCACCTGTCACATAAATAGACTGTCATCAGCGGTGCAACCGTCACCCACCACAGTGACCGTACCCTGTCACCGTCACCCACCAGTGACCTGCCCTGTCACCTGTCACCCACCAGTGACCTGCCCTGTCACCCGTTTATGAAGAAAAAATACTATTTGCTAAATTTTATGACAGAAACAAAGAAAAATGCAATTTTTTCACAAAATCTACCGTCTTTTTTTATTTATAGCGCATAAAATAAAAAACCCACGAGTGATTAAATACCACTACCAAAAGAAAGCTCTATTTGTGTAAAAAAAAGGCACAATTTTTATTGGGTACAGTGTTGTAAATGACTGAGTAATTGTCATTCAAAGTGTGGAGAGCACCGAAAGCTGAAAATTGGTCTGGTAAGAAGGGGGTTTAAAGCGGGGGTTCACTCAAAAAGAAAGTTTTTTTCCATTAGCTCCCGGCCTCCAGCATACTGCTAACATGTGCAGTATGCTGTTTTTTTTTTTTTTTTCCCGTTTATATTTTTTTTTATTGTTTTTGCTATCCGGCTACCGGCTGCCCGAGGGGGGATTACTTCCGCGTATAGGAGTTGCTAATTGAAGAGGCGTTGATTGACGGGCTGCTAAATCGCGTCACGCCCTCCGAAAATACCCAAAAGTGACGCTCGGGGTGTTTACAGCGCCTGCGCAGTCAGCTGTACACGGCGCTTTAGCAGCGCCGTCAATCAACGCCTCTTCAATTAGCAACGCCTACTCCTCCCCACACACGATTGCCCGCTCGGAGACGGATAACAAGGCCTCGTATAAAGATAAGTAGCGGAAAAAAAAACAACCCAGCATACTGCAGATGTTAGCAGTATGCTGGACATAATGTCAGAAAATGGATTTTAGGGTGAACCTCCGCTTTAAGTGCACTGTATTGAAGTGTTGTTAAAAATGATTAAAAATAGATACAAATCAATCATATAATGTGCCTACAGTTTCATTTTTAAAACTGGTTTCATGTTTCTGTGAAGTAAAGAGACACACAGAACAAAAACAAACAAATACAGGGCAATGTTTGTTTTTAAAATGAATCTGATTGGTTCTGAGGAGTTTTAGACACACAGTAATCACACCTCCTTGATCATGGACCACAGTGAAAAGCTAGCATGAGTTTTTTTTATAAGGAGCCAGACCAGCATGAAGTGTGGAGATCAGAGAAGTATTACAGCTACTTCAAAGCAAAAACGAACAATGAGGACATGAATCCAGGACTGCAGTAAGGTAAAGGAAGCTATTTAGCTAAAAAAAAAAAATTCCTTTAGTGATCCTTTAACTCATGTGTGTATCCTTTTTCTTTATTTGATCTTAGAAAAATCTAGGGATGTGATGAAAGGATAGAAAGAAAAGCTGCACACCCAGAGACATGATAGCAGCTACTAGGAGAGATTCCTCCTCCATGCCTTTGTCTAGGACCCTGGCCCGCCACCTGTCCTCAAGACCCCAAATTTTCCTAACCTCATCCCAGAATGTTGTCCCCCACCACCTCGACAGGAAGGACTTTTTTTTTCCGAGTGGAAAGCTGACACACTGTGGATTCCACGTGAAGTAACCGACAACTAAGCTAACTAGAAAAAGTGTCTCAAAATCAAATCCCCTTTCTCCCCCATATTTCAAACCACCTTCCAATTTTTGGTAATCCCATGTTTACACACCCAGTCCTCAAGTATGAACCTTTCTCCAAGTGGAAAGACAAGGGTCTAGTTAAGATTTGTTCATTGTTTCGGGACTCATCAGGTTTTTTCACAAATCATTTTCCCAACTGTCACAGGATTTCTCGCTTCCCCCTAACCATTTTTTTCCATTCATGCAACTTGTAGACTTCATTGGCAAGACCTGTCCATATAAAATCCGTCAGGCTAAAAACATCTTTCATTGACACGCTGCTAGCAAACAACAAGCTATCCATTTCGGGACATCTATACCCCTCTACACACAAAATTTATGAAGCCTCTTCAGTACACTTCTGTGTCCTCATGGCCTAAAGACCTGTCAGGTCATCTAGAAGTAGAGGATATTATACGAGGCTATAGGCTCTGCAGAACTGTCACTCAAAGTGAAACCTAGAGGGAAACTCAGTTTAAAATAATGCACAGAGCGTATTACCCCCTTCTCCACAACTCGGTCACCCCGACATAGGCCCAGTTTGCCCATGGTGCCTGACTAACAAACTGACTCTAGTGCATCGTTTCTGGTCTTGTCCCACTGTCATCACCCTTCTGGTCAGTGATTATACGTTTCATATTTGATGTGACTCATTTATCTCTGGATTCAGAACCTGGCCTACTTCTGTTTGGATGCCCCCGCCCCCCCCCCCCGCACAAAGCCACATTCTTCGGCCTTTGGTTCACTGCCTAAAGGCACTCATCAGTGGATACTCCTTGCTCTACAGTACTTGTGGCCCATAGATCCATTATGCTTCATTGGATATCTTCTGCTCCACCTTCCCTCGCAACTACGATAAAAGAACTGAAATCTCTACTCTTCAAAGAAAATCTTGACTTACTCACCAACGCCTCACAATCTGAACCTAAGTTCGACCAGCCTACCTGCCTCTGAAAGACAATCCCTACTATCCAAATCTTTCAACTTCTTTACTTATAACTAGCTGAGAGGACCATTCCCCTGCCCTTGTTTCAGCAAAAGCTATACTGTTCTACTGTTCCAATGCTCATTTACCTCTAGATAGTACTTGTGTCCCATTATTTGTGCTACTTTCAAAGTGTCGATGTGTCTTTCTTTTTATGCTGTATGACCCAGCCTCAGGCTTTTCCTTGTGTGGTATTTTCAATAGGATTTTGGTACAACGATTTCTCTTTCTTCCTTATCGCCCTCTCTCTTTCTTACCCACCTCATCCCCCCTTCTTTCCTTCTCTCTTCTCCTCTGTCTTCCTCTTTTCTCAATTCTCTTTCACCTCTCTCTTCGGTTCTCATCTCTTGGAGAGCTGGGAGCTTGTTACGGTGGCCTAGAGCCACACCTAGGTACTGCCTTTTGTACTATTGCTCCCTTTCCATGGATATTTGCCTCATGTATTGTTGTTCCCTTTTCATTTACCATGAGCAATATATATCTGTTCCTTGTTTCCCTTTGCAAAATATCAATAAAATATTTTTTGAAAAAAAATCAAAATCCCAGTGAGTTTGAAAGGCTCCATATGACCGCTCTGCATATCTCAAGTGGGAAAGGAATGGGATACCCAGAGCCCCCACCCACCTACTTGTATGCCGCGTACACACGATGTGAAAAGTTAAAAGAAAAATTGACGTCATTAAAAACGATCATGTGTGGGCTCCAGAGCATTTTTTCGCTATATTAAAAATGGCCATTAATAATTTAAACATGCTCTAAATTTTCATGTCATTTTTAACGTTGTAGTTTTTAACGTCGTGTGTGGGCTTTAACGATGTGAAAATAACACCGCATGCTCAGAAGCAAGTTATGAGATGGGAGCTCTTGTTCTGGTAAAACTAGCGTTCGTAATGGAGATAGCACATTTATCACGCTGTAACAGACTGAAAAGCACGAAGACTGAAAAGCGTGAATCAGCAAAAACAGCCCCAAGTGTGGCGCCATCCCGAATGGAACTTTATAGTGCCGTCGTATGTGTTGTACGTCACCGCACTTTGCTATAGCATTTTTTTTTTCACGATCGTGTGTAGGCAAGGCAGGTTAACAATAATCGGGTTGAAAAAAACGTTGTTTTTTCTAGACCATTAAAAATGGTCGTGTGTACGTGCCATCGTTAACATCCACCCCGCCACACTCCACTCTTGGACAACCATGGTTCTCCACAGAGCGATACTTCAGGTTGCCCTTCACATAGAGTCTGCCATGGAATGAGCGCCAGGCCAAATTCCAATACTGGGGTTCTGTCAAGATTAATAAAACGCAGACCCTCCCTCATAATAGGCCCTTGACAATCCCTCAAGACCAGTGGCTCGCTAAAAGCAGATTCAACAACCCTCCTCTCCAGGGCCTTTGTAGAAAGAGACGTAATTTTCTCCGCCATCACTTAACACTACCAAAGCATTTTCAGGCCAGAGCAATGTAAGGCGGGAGCTTACCATGTCGGACCGTCAGGCTTTTACTGGCCCACCATTCTCCCAGCTCCGCAGAAAAGGCCTAAACAGGACCGAAAAATACCAACCCACCCAGGTGGTTCCTCTGCCAGCATATTACCAAATTTATGTTTCACAAACTTTAGAGAAAAGAAAACCATCCGGCTGACCATACCTAGGCCACCCATCCAACTGGGAAGGTAGGTTACAGACCTCTTAACGAGATTCAGTCTGTTCCCTCATAACAGCTGGAAAAAAACAGCTGTAGATTTTAGCATTCCAGTCCTGGAATAAAAAATAGAAAACTGGACATGCCTGCTGGATCAAGGTCCCTCATGCCCAGGAGGTCAGCATAATATGATCAGGATCCCCGACTTGGACTTTGTCAAAGAACCTGTACTATCAACCAGGCCTACAGCTGACTTAACTGCTCTAACCTTGTTTGGCACTCCTGGTAAGGGTCGGGCAAATTATATTTCCCAAAATCCCTGAGATCCAAAGAGGCATTCCTGTCATATTGACACTTCCTGAGCAAGCGTTTCACCTCAGAGATTATGCCTGTATCTCCATTATTCTAAACAAGCCTGTCTAGCTTCCTCTGTATATGTGGTAGGTGACATGCTTATCAAGCTGTTTTATTTATTCCTATGGCCATGAAAAACCCAAGCTCCCACCACTCTGACATACTGCTGCAAAAGTCCATGACCGATACCTGTGCCTCAAAAAATCCTCAAAGGATTTATTCGGCTTCACCAAATTTAGCTTCCAGGTACTCTCTTTCCCTGGGTGGTGTATCGGGGCTATTCAGAGTCACAGAGTACCTTGATCGGTTGATTGGTGTCGAAAAGGCAGATCTCCCCTTTCAAAAAAAATCTATTCTACTCTGACTACTACCTCGCTGAAAAGTGAATTCCCTGTCATCTGGGCAGCAATGAATCTGCACATCAACCAGACCTGCCCGTATAGCTATTTTGTTTAAAAAAGCTTGTCGCAGTCCAGCCTGGCTCCGTACCTTTCCTGTCCTTAGTCCTAGTGACTAGGAGGACAGCTTACTGGGCTTTTTAAAAAAAAAAGGCTTGATCTTTAAGAAGCGGCACTTCCTCTCCCATTTTGTCTCTCTCTGGCCCATAGATGTTGATCAGTCACAGATCCTGCCCCCCATAGAAACATCTAAATACATGCATCTTCGCATTTCTACCTCAATAATCCGCCGACAGGTCACCACGCTGAAAAAGTACCGTAACTCCAATGTAAGGCTCAGACGCAAGAGACCAGAAGTAGGGTCCATGCCTCTACTCCTTCCCCAGATAAATATATGCCAAACTAGGCAACCTGGTCTCTTGCAAAAAGAAAATAGGGCCATGTTACAAGTACTTTCTGATTTTATGCTGGTGTCCTTAATGGTCGCTGCCTTCAAGGGAGCGGGAACCGCCATCAAGATGATTGAGGTACACTCTTATTAGCCCTACATGCTTCAATTTTCCTTGATTCCTCTACAGTAGAAATCACTACACTTCTGCCATGCCGAGGAAGAGGGTTGGTGCAACCATACACACTGGTCCAGCACCCTCTCTTACTCCTCCCGGTCTTGTCATGCAGAGATTTTTTTTTTCTGAAATTTTCTATTTTCTGCGTTCAGGACAGCAAGCTTCTGTTCCTTCTTAGTTATACGGCAAAGTCTATCCACCACTCTGACCTGGAAGTCTGGTAAGGACTCCCCTTGCATAGGGACAAGCCCAGGATTCATAGGAGCTTGACCATGTGGTGTACGCCTCAGTTCTTATGAAGAACCCTCACCTTTGTCTTCCCCAACCTGCTGCATGATGGTTGGGGAGAGACCTGTAGGGTAGGCCCCAGTCTTGGTGTTTCGTCCAGCTGATACCACAGCAGGGTGAGCCAGCAGCACCTTGCAGAACAGCACAATCTGGTGGAGAGACTGGTGTTACTGGCCCAGTGTTCTCTCAGTGTTATGTAGTAATTTGTCCCTCTCGGATGGCTAGAGCTCTTACACCAGTTCTCACAGCCTCCTCTGTCCTCAGCACTGGTCTCTTTATTGTCCTCAGTTCAAACAGTAACTGGATTCTATGGCTAACTTGTGACGAGGGAGTGGAACGGACTCTCTAGATGTGGAAATTGGCTTAAAGAAATGATATATAGAGACAACCACGGGTGATGCAGCAGATTAAGAAGCAGTGAATGGTATCTTATGCTGGGGAACAAGTTCTAGCCCTTTCAGAGGGACAAAAGCCTTCATAGACCATATGAATAGTGTAGGATTCAACATTGAGTTGGCCCACCCTTTGCAGATATAACAGCTTCAACTCTTCTGGGAAGGCTGTCCGCAAGGTTTATTAGTGTGTCTTTGGGAATGTTTGACCATTTTTTCAAAAGCGCATTTGTAAGGTCAGGCACTGATGTGGACAAGAAGGCCTGGCTCAGTCTCCACTTTAATTCATCCTAAAAGTGTTCTATTTGGTGAAGGTCAAGACTCTCTGAATGTCAATCAAGTTCCTCCACCCCAAACTCGCTTCTGGAAGAATGGGACAAAAACATTCTGTAGCTCTGCTTTGACACATTTCCTGTCCTATGGTGAAAACGCTGTTCCTCCATAGATGCAGTACAGTGAGCGTCATCACCCTGAGAATAGGACGTACCTTATATACTCGAGTATAAGCCAAGTTTTTCAGACCTTTTTTTAGGCCTCGGCTTACACTCGAGTCAGTGTACCTGAATTCTTGACAGGCGTCCATTTTTTTAGAAGTTGAGGCTTCCTCTTGGCATTTAGTTCCGTGATAGGCATTTGACACTGTGTTCCGCCTATCAGTGAGGTCCACTCATCCTCGGACAGTTTCCCAGCAGACACTGTGTTCAGTGCTCCGCTAATCCCGGATGTCCTCTTGTCGAAGATGAAAGAATGTCTGTGATTGGCGGAACACTGAACACAGTGTCTGCTGGGAAACTGAGTCTGAGGATGAGAGCACCTCCGAGATAGGTGGAACACAGTGTTAAACACCTATCACAGAATGGAACACCATGAGGAAGCCGCGACTTTTAAAAACGGACGCTTGTCAAGATTTCAGGTACTCGGGCACAGTCAGACTGCAATGGGCACAGTGAGACTACAATGGGCACAGTGAGGTATGGCACAGTGAGACTGCAATGGGCACATTGAGATATGGCACAGTGAGACTGCAACGGGCACAGTGAAGTATGGCAGAGTGAGACTGCAATGGGCACAGTGAGGTATAGCACAGTGAGACTGCAATGGGCACAGTGAGGTATGGCACAGTGAGACTGCAATGGGAACAGTGAGGTATGGCACAGTAAGACTGCAATGGGCACAGTGAGGTATGGCACAGTGAGATTGCAATGGGCACAGTGAGGTATGACACTGAGACTGCAATTGGCACAGTGACGTCTGGCACAATGAGGTTGCAAGTGGGCACATTGAGGCGTGCAAATGGATATTGTTGACCCTCTCTTCTGCTTACAGTAGCTGCTGCATTCTCACCCTGGGCTTATACTCGAGTCAATACGTTTTCCCAATTGTTTGTGGTAAAATTAGGTCCTTGGCTTATACTTGGGTCGGCTTATACTCAAGTACATATGGTAAGTTACTGGCAGGATCCCCAGGAAAAATAAAGGACAAATAAAAAATAAAACTAGTGCTGCTACCACATCTGAGGACTGGTAACCTGCAATATGTTATTATAGATACACTTAATTATGGTAAAGCATACCATAATTAAGATTACATACACTGCTTAACCGCTTGCCAACCAGCTGCCGGCATTATACTGCGGCAGGTTGGCAGGATCCTGTGAACCATCGTAGCTGTAAGTCTGTCCCTTTCAGCGGGAGAGCAGGCGTGTGCGTGCGCCGCCCCATGCGTGGGTATTTCCGCTGCACAGCAGGCGTATCGATGCTCGTGGCCAGTGGTTGAGATGACTGCAGGCCACGAGCGATCGCGGGCACGAGAGGCAGAGCAGGCATGTGTGTGTGTGTGTGTGTGTGTGTAAACACACACATCCCAGTTCTGTCAGGAGAGAGCGAACCACGATCTCTCATCTCCTATAGTCAGTCCCATCCCCCACAGTTAGAATACACATGTAAGGAACTCAGTTAACCCCTTGATGTTACCCCTTCCCTGCCAGTGACATTTAGGATTAGGACGTCACTGATGCAAAGCGCCTTGAGGCGATTTAGTTTGCATTTGTAGCGCTATACAAGTTATTCACTGACTTATTTAAACAGTAATGAGTGCATTTTTATAGCACTGATCGCTGTATAAATGCCAATGGTCCCAAAAATGTGTCAACAGTGTCCGATATGTCTGTCATAATGTCGCAGTCTGATAAAAATCACAGATCGCCACCATTACTAGTAAAAAAAAATATAATAATATTATCTCTGACCAGTCTGAGGTGTTCCTTGGCCTTCATGATGCTGTTTTTCACTGAGGTTCTCTACCAAACCTTTGAGGGCGTCACAGAAGAGCTGTATTAATACTGAAATTAAATTACACACAATTTCCTAATTAGGTGACTTCTAAAGGCCATTGGTTCCACTAGATTTCAGTTAGGAGTATCGGAGTAAAGGGGGCTGAATACAAATGCCCCTCACACTTGAAAAAAATTGAAAACCATTTATTATGTTCCTTCCACTTCACAATTATGTGCCACTTTGTGTTGGTCTATCACAGTAGTCTCCAAACGACCGACCCCTAGTTGTTCGGGAACTACAATTCCCATCATGCCTAGTCCTGTCTGTGATTGTCAGAGTCTTACAATGCCTCATGGGACATGTAGTTCCTCAACAGCTGGAGGGCCGTAGTTTGGAGATCCCTGGTCTATCACATCAAATCCAAATAAAAACACATTTACGTTTTTGGTTGTAACGTGACAAACTGTGGAAAATGTCAAGGGTAGGGGTGCAACAGATCGTCAACGATCAGTGATCTGAACGGGTCACCCCGTTCGGATCGGCACACCCAGCGATCCGTGGAGCGCTCCGGAGCCTTGGCCGTAGGAAAGTCCCCGGCTTCGGCCTAGCTCCGGAGCGGCAGCCATCTTGCTCCACCCCATGTGCTTGCCAGTGCACAGCGTTACACTCCTCCCTGCATCACTGCGCTGACTACAGACCCGGGACCACCGTATGCAGGCATGTGGACCTGTCTTTGAGATCTGCACCTGGTAGGAAAAAGACTGTTTGTACTGAGCGGAGGAGGGGGGACATCAGAGTCACCGAGGAGTGGGGGGGACATCAGAGTCACCCGAGGAGGGGGGGGGACATCAGAGTCACCCAAGGAGGGGGGGACATCAGAGTCACCCGGGGAGGACGGGGGCGGACACCAGAGTCACCCAAAGGGGGGACACCAGAGTCACCCCGAGGAGGAGGGGGGGGACACCAGAGTCATCGAGGAGGGGGGGACATCAGAGTCACCCGAGGAGGGGGGGACACCAGAGTGGAGTGGAGGGGGCACCACAAGATTAGTCTTTTTTTTCTTTTTTGCTGATCCGAGGATCGATCCGATCCGTGACTCCTGATCCGAGGATCGATCCGATCCGTGAGTTTTTTGATCCGTTGCACCCTAGTCAAGGGGTATGAATACTTTTTCAAGGCACTGAATATTTTGTATATATTTATATAATAACCTATTATAGAACAGTGCCACTTGCATTAACTAATAAAAACCTACAAACACAAGGGCATTTGAAGCTCATCTTTGCAGCACTTAGTTCTCGTAGACCATAGACTGAAAAATGAGAGTAGCGATTAAACCATTAATTTATTGATTAAATACATTAATTCAGCTTCTTAAAGTATTCTCCATGCCAACTTCAGCCAAAATGCTGAGCAACAGGAAAAAACACTTCACTTGCTAATTCACGAACAGTCTTTCACTTACTGAATTCAATTTAACAGTCTGGCCAGACTTTAGCGCAAGCGTTTCCATCATCTTTCTGTAAAAAGGACATAAAACTTCATCATCACTCCGGCGTAGAAACATAAGGTGGACGGACATGATTTTCGAGTCTTCATTTAAAATCCTTAACAGTCAGGTTCCCAGTGTTGGAGAGCGTTATTCCCAGAGCCGGGCCGGCACTAGGTAATAGAGTTAAACTGTCTTTTATACGGAGACTGGGATTCAGATGGACTTTTCTCTGAAGCCTTTCAGCGGTATTAAAAAACATGAATTATGTACAGCAATCAATTAAAAAAACCTGCAGATCTAGCAAGATGTCCGATTTTACAGGAAAGCCAATACCTCCTATGGCTATGAACAGCCTCATTTTCTGCCTTGTTCTACAGGGAGACCCTATTCTTTTGCAACAAACCTGTGGCTATAGTTTCAAATTAGATCATATACTCCCTTTAGGGGACCTCTACTCTAAATCTTTGTAGGGGGGAAATTATATAGGAAGCCATAAAAATGTGAATTAACGCTTCGGGAAAATGCCACTTTGACACTTGAGCCTATTGTCTGAAGAGCTTTAGAGGATTTGTAAAGGATTTTTTTTTTTATCTTAATAGCTTCCTTTACCTTAATGCAGCTGCTGTTTTCATGTCCTCATTGTTCGTTTTTGCTCTCAAGTTGCTGTAATTCTTCTCTGATCTCCACACTTCTTGGTTGTCTGTTTCCTGATGACCACAGTACTGGGAGCTTTCTCACTGTGGTCACTAATCAAGGAGGTGTGATTACTGTGTGTCTAAAACCCCTCAGCACCAATCAGTTTTGTTTTCCAAACAAACATTGCCCTGTATTTGCTCTGTGGCTCTGTACAGCAGAGAAGCAGGAAACATGCACAAACTAAACTAGAAACTAAAGGTACATTATATGATTGATTTTTATATATGTTTAATCGTTTTTAAAAGGAATTAGTTAACTATTATGTCTCTTTACCCTGTAAACAGTCATTTCAGCAAAACAAATGTTTTTATTTATAACTCCTTTAAAGCCAATGTCCAGGCAAGCAGCTAATTACCTTATACAGTATGTTTTCAATCGATATTACTTGCCAAAAACAATTTATATTTCAGCACAGACACCACTTTTTGTGGTACAGTTGGGGCCTATTCACCACCAGGGTGATCTGTTGTGGTGCATTTAACTATTTTACTGCCACCCATGTATGTCCTAGGACAGGGGGGCCCAAAAACGGATCCACGGGTGCAGAGCAGTTTACCTGCGGGTTACCTGTACTGAGCCATAGACTTTTGTTATTACCTGCGAGTTTGGTGAGCTTTCAGAAAGTGCACCAAACCTGCAGAATATAATAGAAGTCTATTGCAAAGTGCAGGAAAGCCAAAGGTACACTGCGTTGCACCGTGGTGTGGGTAAACCACAGCACATCAGTGTGAAAGCAGCCCTTTACCCCTTTCATGCGGTCAGTCTGACAGTCTGACCAATTGGACCCTCCATTCACCTCTAAGTAGTGGAAGACATAGGCCCGGACTCAGAAAGAACTTAAGACGGCGTATCTGTTGATAAGCCGTTCTAGGATGCGCCGGTGTATCTTTTTTCTGTATTCAGAAAGCAAGATACGCCGGAATTTCGCTAAGATACGAGCAGTGTACTGTAAGTCTCTTGAGCCGTCTTATCTAAGTTGCATATTTACGCTGGTCGCTAGGTGGCGCTTCCGTCGATTTACACGTCAAATATGCAAATTAGGTAGATACGCCGATTCAGAAACGTAGTTGCGCCCGGCTTATCTATTTGCGTCGTTTACGTAAGGTTTTTTTCGGCGAAAAGTTACCCCTGCTATAGGAGGCCTAGCCAATGTTAAGTATGGATGTCGGGACAGCGTTGAATTTTCCGTCGTTTACGTTGTTTGCGTAAATCGTTTGCGAATAGGGCTGTGCGTAAGTTACGTTCACGTCGAAAGCATTGAGTATTTGCAACGTGATTTTCGAGCATGCGCACTGAGATACGTCCACGGACGGCGCATGCACGTTCGTAAAAAGCGTCAATTACGTGGGGTCACGATTCATTTACATGGATCACGCCCCTACCTACCTGCCTATTTTTGAATTACGCGCGGTTACGCCGGCCCATTTACACTACGCCGCCGTAACTTAGAGCGCAAGTTCTTTCTGAATACGGGACCTGACGCTCTGTTATGGCGGCGTAGTGTAAATGAGATACGCTAAGTCGTCGGAGAGATACGAAAATGTATCTGAATCCAGACCATAAACTTGAGTCCTACCTCCACTACGTTCTGCTAAAAAGTATACTGTATGCAGAGCAGACTCGAACATGCCAACCACCCGCTCTTCTCATTGTGGCCCCGCGACCGGTTACCAAGTTGCTTAAGTGGCCCTCGCTCTTCAAAAGGTTGAACTTTGGTAGCGCAGTGCATAGCAACATATGGTAGTACCTTGCCATTTATTGTGGTGTCCATAATGGAGGTTTGTTGCTATTCAAAATGAATGGCACTACAGTGCACCAACACAAGTAATGTGCTTTACCACATAGCTTAATTAACGCACTGGTGTGAAGGGATTCTAAGAGATATAGTAAGAACATCAAACTGATAAGGTACCTTTTTTTATTCCCACTGCTCTCTACTCCTATCAGCATGTTCCTTGTCAGACTAATTGCATACAACATGGGGGATTGGAAATGGCTGATATCAAGCCAAATTCCTTTGTTACACTGGTTGCAGGTGTAGTGCCCCCCCCCCTAGGTTTAGGGTAGGCTGCTAGGTAAATTTAGTTTGCCTCTGCTGTAATCAGGGGTTAGGGCTGCTCAGGTTTTCACAGGCTGCTGTTCTGCTAATTTCCCCTGTATTCTGGAGATGTCTAGAACATGGAGGGAGGGAGGTTAGAGGCTGCAGCCTGATTCAATTGATTATGGGATTTCGGCCAATCCCTGGGGAGGTGTGCACAGAAGGTTGTGGATAGCCCATAAATAGTCTGAAACCTAAGTGAAAAAGGGGTCTGGAGTATAGGAGCATCCCAGTGTCCAACTTGCTGAAGGAGACCTTTGTTGAAGGGCCTTGTCTTCCTGGGCAGTAGCCATGGGAGAGAGCTAGGTGAAGGCCTTGAGGTCCCAGCTAGGCTTATCTAGGGGGACCTAAATGAAGAAAATTCAAGGGGTCAGGAGATATCTCATGGGAGGAAAGCCAGAAATGAAGCTGTGGGAGAGAGCCCAAGTTGTCCAGAGGCTAAGTGAATCTTCATCTCCCTCACGGGGAAAGGACCTGGGGAATATCAGCAGGAGGCAACCGATGATCCTGTGGCTAAATACAAGACTGACTGAGTGGTGCTTTAGACTCTGGAAAGAGGACAGGTCACAGGCAGTAAGGAGAGTCTGTTGGGACATTTTTCTGGGAGAAGTTCAGCCAGAAGCTGTGCAAGTACAGCGAAGCAGTGGTGAAATACCGTTGGGTGTTGTACAGGTATAGCCAAAGTTGTACAAGTCTCAACATCCAAGGGGTCTGAAGAAGTCTCATGGAAGAAAAATCAGAAAGGAACCTGTGGGAGAGAGCCCAAGTTGTCCAAAGGCTAAGTGAGTCTTCCTCTCCCTCACGAGGAAAGAACCTGGGGAATATTGGCAGGAGGCAATGTTCTTGTGGCTAAGTACAAGACTGAGTGCTGATTTAGACTCTGGAAAGAGGACAGGTCACAGGCAGTAAGCAGGGGTGAAAATTCCATACCTCAGGAAGAGGCAGGTCACAGGCAGTAAGGAGAGTCTGTTGGGACATTTTGCTGTCAAAAGTTCAGCCAGAAGCTATGCAAGTACAGCCAAGTAGGGGTGAAATGTCATGTTGTACAGGTGTAGCCAAAGTTGTTCAAGTCTCAACATCTAAGGGGTCTGAAGAAATCTCATGGAAGGAAAGTCAGAAATAAAACTGTGGGAGAGAGCCCAAGTTGTCCAAATGCTAAGCGAGTCTTCCTCTCCTCACAGTAAAAGATCCTGGGGACTATTGGCAGAAGGCAACTGATGATCCTGTGTCTAAGTGTGCATAAGGCCCAGTGCTGACGTAGAGTGCAGAATAACTGAGTGATGCTTTAGTTTAGACTCTGGGAAGAAGACAGGTCACAGGCAGTAAGGAGATTATTTTGGGACTTTTTGCTGGGAGAACTTCAGCCAAAAGCTGTGCATGTATAGCCAAGCAAGAGTGACATACCATTTGGTGTTGTACAAGGGCAGCCGAGTACAAGTCTCAGCAGTTAGGCATAAGCAGCCAGAAAGTCATAAGTCCTCAAGTTGTTTGAGTTCTACAGTTTCAGGGTATTCCATGCTCCCTACCCCATCCAAGTTTACCATTCCACAATAAATCCACACAAAGAAAACCAGTGAAAGACCCGAGAATGCTGTGTGCCTGGTTGTGTGTATGCTAAGGGGAGAAATAGCCCAAACTACCAGCAGCTCTTTTATGGGGTGTGTTACCATAGTTGTCAACATTTGAAAAAAAAAAAAATCCAGGGACACTTTGCAGCACAGCTATTAATTAATTACCACACTCACTCCACCACACCCACTCCGCATAATTTTCGCCTACTTATCATTCTATTATCAGACACGATACATTGGACTAGAACCCCTACACACCACCTTGTTTACTAACACATAATAAATCACAGAGGCTCACACATAATGCTGTGTAAAGTGCAGCACTCGCCAAGTCTCCGAAGGCTCTGCTGTTGGCTTAGCCCCTCCTCTCTGTGGTGGAGTCTTCTCACCACCCACTGACACAATGGACAGTAAGTCACTATGGAGAGGAGGAGTCCAAGATGTTGTGGAGCTCACACACTACTGTACCAGCCACTCTCCTACACACCACCATATATATATATATATATATATATATATATAAGGATATACCCAAACAGCAGGCTGCCCTGCACACTATAATCCCCGGCAGCAGGGACAGAGCCTTCCCCCTCTCCCCAGGAGAACCACACTGACTCCTTCTCAAAGAACACATGCTCTGAGTTCTCTCACCGCTCCGGAAGTGTTCTCCTCCTCCCCGACTCTCTGATTGGCTGCTCCTCCCCTTGCCACTGAACATAAGGGGAATAATCCTTGTGTCTGCAGTGGCGGCCATCTTTTTGTAGCCCGCCTGCCGTTTTCCAAACACAGATTTTCCTGGGGGACAAAAGCAAAATTCCGGGAAAATGAGCGGGACAAAATCAATCCGGGACGAGGGTCCCAAATCCGGGACTGTCCCGGCAAAAACGGGACTGTTGGCAACTATGCGTTACACATTAAAAAGTAAAGTAATACAAATTGATTAATGAATACTGCTGTGTTTATGTGTGTTTTATATCTGCCTGGAGTTGGTCTCTTAGCCTCTCAGTCCCGTACTATCATAAAATGATAGCACAAGGCAAATAACAGTCATGCACTCTGTGACAAAGACAGGAGAGTCCCATCTGAATGACTGCACTAGTTAATCACAAGACACAAAGATCCATTGTGACAAGAGAGCACAATCGTTTCATCATAAAGAAGGATAAATTATGCCCTGCCTGCTACCTCAGTTTCACAATGATGGTGAATGAAAGCCCAAGGAGTTACCAGCCGTGTCCTCTTAACAGAGATATATTGTGCTTTCATTGAAAAAAGGAACCCTAGCCATGAAGTTAGATTAATTTTTAGCTTTGCATAGACCGAGGGAGGTTAAGAATCTCTTTCAGCTTTTGTTGCTGCATGATTCCCTTTATTACATGTGTGGCCATTCGGGCAGAAAGTTAGAGCAAATTTATCTAAATGGGGAACAGACAGCGATAAAATCCTGACGAGGCGCCTAGGTAGTAGGGGTCTTTAAGTAATTTCTTACTTGAAAAGAAGTAACCACTCACACTAATGAACCTTGTGGCTATCTGGAAGGATGTGCTTTCTTTCCAATGACCCCCTACATTAAAGTCCATGCTTCCTACGGACCATCTATAATGTAAGCAGCGTTCTTTTCATTAGTCCCCAATGTAAAGACCATTCTTCCTACTGACCCAACAATGTAGGAAGCATTCTTCCCCACTAGCACCGATGTGTACAACAGGGATATGCAATTGGCGGACCTCCAGCTGTTGCAAAACTACAAGTCCCATCATACCTTTGCTTCTGGGTTGTTAGGGCTTGTGGCTGTTCAAGTCTTCCTATGCCTCATGGGACTTGTAGTTTTGCAACAGCTGGAAGTCCACTAATTGCATATCCCTGGTGTACAACATTCGTTCCACTGACCAATGTATAGAGCATTCCTTTCATTGGCTACCAGTGTAAGTAACACATTTCCCATTGACTCCCAATGTAAGGAGCATTCTTTCCACTGATCTCAATGTAAAGAGCATTCTTTCCACTGACCACCACTGTAAGAAGCATTCTTTTCACTGCCCATCAGTGTAAGGAAAATTCTTCCCATTACCCCCCCATGTATGGAGCATTTTTCCTATTGATCCCAAATGTAAGGAACATTCTTCCCACTGATCCCCCTACCTCCCAGTGTAAGGGACATTTTTCCCACTGACCACCAATGTAAGGAGCATTCTTCCCGCTGCCCTCAATGTAAGGAACATTTTTCCCACTGACCCAAATGTATGGGGGCATTCTTCTCACTGACCACCGAAAGTAAGGGACATTCTTCCCATTGACCACCAATGTAAGGACCATTCTACCCACTTCCCATCAATGTAAGGAATATTTTTCCCACTAATCACCAATGTAAAGAGCATTCTTCCCACTGACCACCAGTGTAAGGAGCATTCTTACCACTGACCCCAATGTATGTGTAGCACCACTCCCGTAGGAACTGCAGGAATTTCTGTCCGGGTCTTCCCAACTTCAGCCCATGCAGCCAGGTATACAACAGGCTCATTTACTCTTTCTCCAAAGACCAGTCGAGGGGATGTTGTTTTTGTTTTTTTGTTTTTGAAGAACTTGGCTAGGGATGAGGGCAGTGGTTAGATACTCGAAAGAATAAGAACTACGTATGTACAACTGTGGACTCAATCTTCCTGTAGCTTAAGTAGTAGTAGAGCCAGTAGAGCAAAGTTTCTTAAAGTAGTAAATTATCTGAACAGAGCTCTTCAAGAGGCAGGCAGTTTCCCCATTAATAGACTCACAGATGATTAAAACTAGGCACCAGAGCGGTAACTGGAGCAAAAGGTCCTCAAGATCCAATAATGTCTGTACTCCCAAGGCCCAAGGACAGATGGGTGCCTACTTTTCAATCTTCCAAGCAATGCCTTCCAGTAATACCAGACAAATCTGTGGCAGACAGCTTGGAGCTGTAGTGTGACCTAAGGCCTTGTTAGCACTTGTGGTGTGGTGGTCGTGATGAGGGTGAGCATTGAAAACACACAATGGAGCTAAATTGTTACCACTATCCGTCTGTTCCCCCTAAGCTGTAAAAGCAGTGGACTGTGGTGTATACATGCCTTTGCAAAAATTATCGATTCTTCACCTGAATGGGAAATCAGTACAACCAACCTACAACCACGTGCAGTGCAATGCACTATACATTTTTTTTCGTGTGACTACAGTAGAGTTTAGTTTAACCACTTCGTTACCGGGCCTATTTTGGCACTTTTCTCCTTTATTTAAAAATTACAATTTTTTTTGCTAGAAAATTAATCAGAACCCCCAAAACATTATATATTTTTTTTAGCAGACACCCTAGGGAATACAATGGCGGTCACTGCAACTTTTTTCTCGCACAGTATTTGCGCAATAATTTTTCAAAAACCTTTTTTTAGAGAAAAAAATGTTTTATGAATTAAAAAATAACAAAACAGTAAAGTTAGCCCAATTTGTTTGTATAATGTGAAAGACGATGTTACGCTGAGTAAAATAGATGATAACAACCATTAAAACACTCATGACATACAACTTCAACATTAAAAATCTCCCGACACTTAATACAAACAACAATTTCTTTAAATACAGAGGAGGTCTAGTGCTAGAATTGTTGTACACGCTCTAACGCACGCGATGATACCTCACATGTGGGGTTTGAAACGCTGTTTACATATGAGGGCGGGACTTGCATGTGCGTTCACTTCTGCACACGAGCGACCGGGACAGGGGCGTTTTAAAAAAAATATATATATACTTTTATTTTTACACTTTTTTTTTTTTTGATCACTTTTATTCCTATTACAAGGAATGTAAACATCCCTTGTAATAGAATCACTGTGACAGGTCCTCTTTATGGAGAGATGTGGGGTCAATAAGACCCTACATCTCTCCTACAGGCTTACAATCATGAAATCGGTGAAAAAAAAATCACACCGATTACTGCTGACAGCCGCGATAGCGGCTTTTGTTTACTTCCGGGTACCGGGCGTT
>JAJQKJ010002403.1:0-49066 GCA_029574335.1 Rana kukunoris | reverse complement strand
ACATTCCTTATGGCAGAGCCCCCCCAAGTGTGCCACCCTATGGCAGAGCGGCCCCAGAGTGCCACCCTATGGCAGAGCCCCCCCAGAGTGCCACCCTATGGGAAGAAGTGCCCCAAGTTCCCACCCTAGAGCAGAGCCCCCCAGAGTTCCACCTTCCATCAGTGTACCCATTACACACACCTTTGCACCTTAGTGCTTGGTGCGGCAGGCAGCTGGCAGGAAAAGGCTTTTGATTGGAAAAAAATCCACTTGTTGCAGGCTCTGAACTACGCAAGTGAGTCGCAGAGCCAGCAGAATAGCGAAGGGGCTGCTGGGTCCAACTCCATGCTGCAGTCAATGATTTTCTCCCCCTGCAGTGCCGATCCAGCCCCAATCTCCTTGAGCGGTGCACAGCTGATTGCACACACACACACACAGCTGTGCTGGCCGCTCTGCTGAATGGAAGGAAGGAGAAAGAAGGTGGCAGGGCCAAGACTGACACTCATGGAGGAGCTTCAAAGGCCACACTGCTACACCTGACTATTGTCTGCAGCCTGCAGAGAGATTACACGTTATGGAGAGCCAGAACCACACTGTTGAGGTACAGAGAAGAGGGGGGTACATTGCCTACCAGCATTTGGGGAGGAAGCTTGATGCCCAGGTGTCAGAGACAGTACGTCTGTCTAGATAATGTGGATTGAGGTCAAGGCATTATGGAATGTGACAGATCTGTCAGTATCGGTGCCAAAATGTCTGCTAGATAATTAGCCCCAGTGTGAATAGGGGGGTGGAGATGGCATTGTCCTGTGATTGGCTGTAACTTATTGTACTGTATAAAAAGCTGAGAAGAAACCAATAAAGTGTTCATTCATTTTGAAACCAGAGAGTACCAGAGCTTGTGTCTCGGTTATTATGGGAAATGGAATGGATCGTGTGTGCAGGATTGTCGGAGTGTGTTAGATAAGCTTGTCATGGTTGGATGGAAGGTCGTAAACGGTGGTGACCGTTACATTTGGTGGCACAGCAGTGGGATGATTCCATCTTCAGAAGGACGGCTACAAGGGTACATGACAATGGAGACGCTGTGTGAACGGATGAAGCTCTCTTCCCTCATGGACTTACTGGAGAGCCGGGGCAGACGGCCAGCAACCATAAGAAAAGGGACATTATCGCAGAACTTGTCGAAATGAATAGAGCTAAGAGGCCCAGCGTAACAGACAGGACACCCGAGGAAGAATTTTTTGATCGGGCTGTTAAACATGGACTGGCACAATATGGTCCTAATCCTCCACCAGAGATCATAGACAGGGTTATAGCGGCTGTAGATGCCACCTTGCGACAGCAAAGAAGTGCTGCAGCAGCTGAAGTCACAGCAGCACCAACTGAAGAGAGACGAGAGGTGCAGATACCAGTCTCCATGGAAGAGGAATTCCAAAGGAGGTTACAAGAGATGCAGGTACAGCACAGAGGACCCGTATCAGAGGAGGTCCTGCTGGGATGGGCGGATGTGATTCGGTGCCAACTCTGGAAGGAAGCGCTAGCTCTGGAGCAGCAACACCAAGGAAAGGTCCTGCCCTCTATCTATGCAAGGTACTGGCCGCAGTATGACGTATGAATGCCGTTGTTGGGGGAACAACAACGAAGCAGGAGTGGATAGCGGAGTTAAGCAGGCTGATCCGGGCAGAGATGCAGCTGGATGAGAGCTACAGAGCCCTCCGGTGGTATGTAGCCCAAGAGTGCCCGTGGTCAGCGGATGACAGCCCCACAGAAGGCTATGACTATGATGGCCTGGGATTGTTGTATTGGAGGATGTCCAGTGATCCTGACTTTGGGGATGATCGGGAGTGGCGCTTGGAGGACATAATGGAGCACAGAGAGGAAAAATTGAATATCTCGGGAGGCCACTGGTTACAGGAAGATTTGGAATTTCTGGCCATTCAGGAATGGCATTTGGAAATCGCCTACAGACAGCTGCTGGACTCTGCTCAGCAGCAGGGTGGGGCTCCCGTTGCCTGGGACTATGAGGAAAGTTCAGATGACAACTGTGAAATCCTGGCTGATGAATCGGCAGTGGAAAATATGGAGATTGCCATCCCTAAAGCCAAAGCCGATGGTGTGGAGTTCCAGGGAGCCAGGGCGGTTGGCCCCTCTCTCCAGCAACAAGCTGAGGTGGTAAAGCTTTTACCCCCAGCTGTATCACTGGCCACAGAGCAGAGTGTCATGGGTCGACTGCTCCTCACTAACAGAAGGGGGGACCCTGTGGTAGTGGATGGGACTGTGGTCTCCACTCACAGCAACCCAGCGGAAGAGCTGGCAACAGAACAGAGTGTCATGGCCATGGGCCTCTGCTCTCCACTAACGGAAGAAGGGACCCTGTGGTAGTGGATGGGACTGTGGTCTCCACTCACAGCAACACAGCCGGAGAGCTGGCAACAGAACAGAGGGTCACGGACCTCTGCTCTCCACTAACGGAAGAGGGAGACCCTGTGGTAGTGGATGGGACTGTGGTCTCCACTCACAGCAACCCAGCGGAAGAGCTGGCTACAGAACAGAGGGTCACAGACCTCTGCTCTCCACTAACGGAAGAGGGAGACCCTGTGGTAGTGGATGGGACTGTGGTCTCCACTCACAGCAACCCAGCGGAAGAGCTGGCAACAGAGCAGAGTGCCCCGGGCCTCTGCTCCCAACTAACAGAAGAGGGGGTTCCTGGGGTAGTGGATGGGACTTCAGTCTCCACTGGCACAACCCCAGAAAATGGTACAGGACTGGGACAGGAGGATGTCGGCTTTGCTTTGCAAGCACCGGGGGGTTTTCACCTAGAACCAGTGGATGGGAATTTAGTCTCCACTGGTATACCCTAGGAAGGGGGGGCAGTTGGCCCAGACCCCTAACAGCATGATGGACTGAGTCCAGCCACCCTGCCTTCTCTCCAGCGGCTGAAAGGACTCCCGGGAGAAGGGCCAGTCCAGGCCTCTCCCCAGCGGCAGGCGTGTTCTCCGAGAGAGGCAGAGGTTGGCAGGGTGAGTAATGCTCAGTTTGGAGCCATTTATTTGGGGTACAGTATGGATACCAGCATTGGAGGACTGGAACTACTGACTGACTTTGGAGTCAACACGTTTGGGGTTCTCTCTTGTGTCAGTCTCCCACCAAAAGGGGAGAGATGTAACGGAATGACCCGTGACAGACTGAGATTTTTCTATGTCTAAGATCACCTTATGTCCACTAGGGCCATAGGGTGACAAAGAAATGATATCATGTATTGCAGAAGATGGGACATTAATAATAATTCATATTGCAGGACTGGAATATTACAAAGTGGTTCATGTTGACTTGAGACCAGGTTAACAAGACAGTGACTCATCCCTCTGTATAATAGGCTTTTAAAATGCTAAGTGGCCCGGCTTGTGAAAAACATTTCATTCTGTTGAAAGGTGTTAATTACATCTACTCCTAGACAATACATTGTCTATGGTACAAAAGTGTTCTTACTTGACATCTGTTACACAGGAGAGGAACATTACAAGCTTATTCAATGCTTAGCTCCGGCTATTGAAATGTTAAGTGAGGTTGGCTCTTCAATGTGTGGACACATTCTGTGGAAAGGTGTTAATTGCATCGAGGCCTGAAAGACCTTTTGATTGTGTGATTCATTGTGTTTAAAACAATGTGTTAAAGTCTCGATTCAGATGTACTGAATTAGCATATCAATTATGTTTAGGAATGTATTGATGCCCAGGTGTCAGAGACAGTTTGAAACCAGAGAGTACCAGAGCTTGTGTCTCGGTTATTATGGGAAATGGAATGGATCGTGTATGCAGGATTGTCGGAGTGTGTCAGATAAGCTTGTTGTGGTTGGATGGAAGGTCGTAAACGATGGTGACCGTTACATTCTTGTCTCATATGGAGGAGATCCAGGGGAGATCTCTCAGGTGAAGTTTCTTCTTAGGAAGTGTCAATATGACAGGCATGCCCCCTTGGTTCTGGAGAGGGATTATGAAAAAAATATCACTCGCATGATTCTTACCAGAACTATTAGCAAGGTATAGCACTTAAGACGGTCAAAGGCCTGAGAAATGGTGAAAAAAAAGGGTTGGGACTTTACATGAGGCATATGATAGAACTACCACAGGCCTCCATCCCTGTAAATGGATAGAAGGGGGGGAAGTTTGGGGATTTTGAATGAGATGTGTTTTTAGCAGTATGCAATTAAATATATATATATGGAATAAAAAAATGTTTCTATAATTGCCAGGCTCAAAGTTACCAACCAAAAAAGCAATAAACCAAATTAACCTGTCTTTTTTTTATCTTAATTGCTTTTTATTCTTTTTCCATTTTAGCAAACATTGCATATAATTACATGTAGTCTTTTTAAAAAAAAAAAAAAAAAATTGTTACAGCTTGATTATTTACATACAAACCATTATACAGTGTATATCCATTGTCTACAAAAAGTGTCCTCCCCCTCCCCCCATCCCACCCCTCCCCCCTTTGATAGAAGAGCCAGAGGTCCAACAGAAAATATCATAGTCTAATTTATCTGGTTATTATCTGGTTATTCGTTGGAAAGTGTCCTTGAGGGGCAGGGGCTAAGGTCCGAGCGGCGCATCGGGGAGTTAGATCTGGCCCAAGCAGGGAGATAGTACAGCTTATCTACTAAGATAGCCTTTGAGCCTACTTGGGGTCAAGGGGCTTGCAGTCTCACATAGCTGTCATCCATCTAACGGGAATCCCATTTCTTTTAGCCAGGGCCCCCATACTTTTTTAAATTTGTTGTGATTTCCTTGTTTAATGAGGTTTACCCTCTCACACCAAATCAGGGCGTTGATATTTTCAACCCAGATCTCAACGGATGGGGGAACCTGTGCTTGCCACCTTAGTGCTATCAGCTTCCGAGCCTGGAACATGGACTTAAGTACACTCTCCAAGACTCCTGCCGGGTTTCTATGATCTTCCATGATTCCTAGCAGGCAAGTCCTAACTTCTGGCGCCAGAGAGGTCCCAAACACCTTATTAATCCTGTTTATCACTTCTGTCCAGTATCTAAAGAGCTTGGGACATCTCCAAAACATATGAATAAGATCTCCTGGTGCCTTACATCTGGGGCATTCGTCTGTCTGTTTCCACCCTAATAGAAACATTTTCCTGGGTGTATAGTAAACTCGATATAGTAGGAATAGATGAGACAGCCTCTGGGCTGGGGCAATTGAAACCAATGTCCCCCTATATAAGATCGCGTTCCACTGTTCCAAGGTTAATACCCCAATGTCTCTTTCCCATCCTTCTCGGCTCTTGTAGACCCCAATTTGATTTATAGTTTTAGTACCCAATTTGTAGTATAGTGCAGATATTTGGCCTCTCGTGACAGTATTTTGAATCATTTTAAGCAACCCAGAAATAAAAGTCCTAACTAGTGGAGGGTGCTTAAACTGGGTTTGGAGGGCGTGCCTAATCTGAAGGTAATTAAAGAAGGTTTTATTTGGTATATCAAATTCTTCCTTCAATTTAGAAAACGTTTTAATAAGCTCTCCCTCATACATATGCAGCAGTCGTGTTATTCCCTGGTTTTCCCAGACTCTAGGGATTTCAATATCCCTAAGTTCTGTTAAGTTTTTGTTACGCCAAAGGGGAGTAAATTTGGTTATACCCGTATAGCCCAAAAGGGCTTTCGTATTCTGCCATAATTTATAAATTAGTTTAATAGTCGGGCATTGATAATGGAATGAGGCTGCTTCCAAAGCTTCTATTATTGTACTATGTGGGGCCCTTGATAACATTACCTAAAACAGCTGTTCTCTGGGTTTTGATTGCCACAACCCACTAGGTGCTGCAGCTGAGACGCCAAGAAGTACGTTCTTGGGTGTGGTACCGCCATCCCCCCTTCACCCATCGGGAGCTGCATCGTCTGCAATCTGATTCTAGACTGTCCCCCCTTCTACATCAAGTCCCTAAACAGCGTTTCGATTCGTCTAAACCATATTTGGTTTACCCACACCGGGAATTGTGGAGAACGTATAGTATCTGAGGGAGCCAGATCATTTTTATCAGGTTGCATCTCCCAGCTACCGAGAGAGGGAGGCGGTTCCAAATGTCTTTTTTCAGTTTAAGCTTTATCAATAATGGAGCTATGTTATTGATAATATATTCCTTAGGCTCCCTAGTTATCCAAACCCCCAGGTATTTTAGTTTTGTTGAGATTTTCAACTGGGGTGCTTCGGCTATTGCCTGTGTACCTAGCGGATCTATGGAAGCAGGGCAGATTTATCCCAATTAACTCTCAGTCCTGAGAATTTTCCAAACTCCTTCACCATTTGGACCACAGGGGCCAACAACTATCTACGTCTCCTAGAAAAAAAAGGACATCGTCCGCAAAAAGCGAGATCTTATCCTCCTCCACACCCCCTCTGAACCCTTGAATATCTTTACTTAGTCTCGCCTTAATAGCAAGAGGCTCCATGGCCAGTGCGAAGAGGAGTAGGGAGAGGGGGCACCCTTGTCTCGTACCTCTCTCGAGATCAAATATATCTGAGACTGCGCCGTTGACTTTTATTTTTGCTCGTGGTCCCCTATATAAGAGCATGACCCTTTTAATAAATATTGGCCCGAATCCAAAGCTTTCTAATACCCTTAAAATATGGCCATTCAATGCTGTCAAACGCCTTAGCAGCATCTAAAGCCAGCAATGCTCTAGACTGCCTCAGCTGTAGTCATCATGCAGTCATGCTTGTAACTGAGCCTTGCAATGCATGGGACTTGTACAACATCTGGAGACCCCCTGCTCTATCATTATCAGTCGGAATTTGTATGTTTAAAAAAGCTCTTCTAATATTTATACTAGTTGACCTATTTGGGATAAACCCTGATTGGTCTGAGTGAATGAGATCCTCTATGCACCCTTTGAGGCGATTTGCCAACACTTTGGCAAAGATTTTTGCATCTGTGCAAAGCAATGAGATTGGTCTGTAGGAGGACGGGTCTAGTTTATCTTTTCCCTCTTTGTGTATTACCACCACCGTTGCCTCCAGCATGGAAGAAGGGAGATGTCCCTCCAAAAGTGCCCTTTTCAATGTCTGGTGAAGCTCTGGTATCAAGATTTTACCTAGCCACCTATAGATCTCTATTGGGAGGCCATCAGGGCCAGGTGACTTATGGCTGGACATCTCCCCCACTACTGACTGAAGTTCTTCTAGTGTTATAGGGGACTCTAGTTTTTCCCTATCGGTTGGTGACAATGCTGTAACCGGAAGATCATGGAGGAAGGATTCCATACCCTCGTTTCCTCCCCTGGACTTATAAAGGGTTTTGTAGAAATCATAGAATACATTTCTTATCTCATTACCATCAGTGGAGATATCTCCTGCGGGAGTCCTAATTGCCGTAATATTTGAGGAGGGAGAGTTAGCCCGGACCAGCATAGACAGTGCTCGCCCCACTTTCTCTCCCTCTCCAAATTTGGTTTGTTTCTGAAATATCTGATAATTTTGTGTTTTCCTCATAATAGCCATCCTGTACACCTTCTGTTTATCTAGCCAGTCTTCCTGCCTGCTTGTGGTTGGGGCCTCAATATAGCTTTGTTCAGCTGCTAAGGCTTCATTTCTAAGTTTCTCCTCCACTGCCCTAGATTCCTTCCTGACCCTTGCCACCCTCTGAATCAGAAGGCCTCTTAAGTAGGCCTTTAGTGAGTCCCAGACCACTCCGGACTCAGCCGAGCCTACATTGATTTGAATATATTCTTCTAGGCTGTTCAAAAGTTCTCCTGATTCACCCAGTAGCTCGAGCCAATATGGACTAATTTTCCATTCTTTGGAGCAGATTTCTCCTTGCTCCTGATAACTAAGTCCAGTGGTGAGTGGTCTGAGACCCCCCTTGTTCCGTACTCTATCTCTGTGACATTATTTAATGCCAACTCATTGCCCAGAGCCATGTCAATTCTAGAAAGAGTGACATGTGAGGTAGATAAGCATGAGTATTGTCGGGTACAGGGATGGCGAATGCGCCACATATCTTTTAGTCCTATTTCCTCCAGGAATTGTGAGAGGCAACTCCCTTCCTCTGGAGTTTGCTTCTGGGGCGAGGGGAATCTGTCAAAGGCTCTATCTAATACTTCATTGTAGTCTCCCACTGCTATTAAAGGAATATCAGTTTTGTCCAGCATAAATTCCACCAGTCTCTGAAGAACATCGAACTTAAAAGGGGGGGATATAGATGTTGGCTAATACATATGCCTACCCCCAATGGAGCAGGCTAGGAATATAAACCGACCCTGATCGTCTATCAGAGTTTCTTCACAAGTAAATGGCACCCCCCTACCCACCATTATGCTCACCCCCCTAGAGTATGAGGAGTGGACCGAGTGGTACCGAGAGGGGAATTTACGTGAGCCCAGCTGGGTCATATTGTCTCCAGTTAAATGTGTCTCCTGTAGGCACAGTATCCCTGGCCCTCTCTCATCCATTGATGCCAATATCAGGGCCTTCTTAATGGGGTCTCCCAATCCCCGTATGTTCCACGACCTAATCCTCCAAGTCATAGTGCATATGGATATGAATAATTATAGGAGGCAGCAGTGGGAAGGAATAAGCATAAGCCGCCCTCCCATCTCTCTTCTCTCCCCTTTCATTTCCCTTTCCTCTCCCCCGCTCCTCCATCTCCTGCTGTCGCTCCAAACTAGTGCCTCTCCTGTACCCTACAGGACCTGATGTATTTTCCTCTATCAAACTACCCACCCTTATTTTCCCTCCCTCTCCCTGCCTCCCTACCCCTCCCCGCCCATAAGGGCTCCCCCTTGGGGCTTCACCTGCTGACCTGACCTCACTCCTCACATCTATCCACCTCCACCCACTCATTCTAACACTCATTGACCTCTCAGCCATACTGAGTGGCGAGGACCTCATCTCTCCCTCCTCACCCCCATCCCCTCACCCACTCTGCATCCCAATTTCCACAAAAAAAAAAAGAAAAAGGAAAAGAAGAAAGAAAAAAGAGAGCACATATACCGTTCGTAGTTGCTCCTTCCTCCCAGCATATTGAGAGTATTGACAATTCAACAAAGTACTATTCATTTTATTGTTATATAGGAAAAACCCTTATATACCGGTTTTCAACCCTCTCCCTCCTCCCCCCCCCCCCCCCCCCCAAAGAAAGAAAAAAAAATATTTAGTGTATTTAGTGTCAGTAATTGATTATTAGAAAAATTCAATTGCAAACAAAAGGGGAAAAAGAAAAAGAGGAGAGAGATAAAGAAACACAACAACCCCCCCCCCCTACCCCCTCAAACTATTAGTGCATTTAACAATATTTTTATTTTACCATTATTGAGAACCCCGAGAAAGAAAAAGAAGAAAAGAAAAAAAAACAGCTAGTGCATTTAACATCAGTGCTCTTATGTTGCAGTTGAATTTAGAAAGGAAAAAAGGAAAAAAAAAAAAAACAACCCTCTTTCTTTCCTCTTTCCTTCCCCCTCCCCTACCCCACCCCCCCCCCCCCCACCATCTCAAAATAATAATGTGTTTAATGTTAGTGATTAATTATTAGACAAAGTCAATTCCAAACAAAAAAAACAAAAACAAAGAAGGGGGAAGGAGGCCCAACAAAGGTAACCCGCAACCCCAAATAATATTATTCAATGTCCTTTTTGTTCTAGTTTAAATTCCCAAAAGTTGTGAAATATCAGTGCGGCTTTTGTAATCAATTAGTAAATGGTTAAGTGAAAAAAAAAAAGGCAAAGAAAAGAAAAAAGGGGACAGGGGAGGGGGGAGGGAAAAGGGGCATAAAGCTATGCTAATGCCTATAAGTCCTTGCTGTTTCCTTTCAGCCATTGTGCTCCCTCTGCCGGTGAATAAAAAAAAAAAGTCCTGCCCAATGCTGTCACCCGTAGGCGAGCCGGGTACTGTAAGGCGTATACCACCTTGTGTTGCTGTAGGGTACGTTTTATTGATGTAAATTCAGCTCGACGTTTTTGTAGGGCAGGAGAAAAGTCAGGATAGAATGAGATTTTGACCCCTTTGTACATAATGTCACCTATAATCCTGGCTTTCTGGAGCAGAGTAATTTTGTCGCCGTAATAGAAAAGCTTGAAGATAATTGGTCTAGGGTGCCCTCCCTCCTGCGGGGGTTTGAAGGGAACTCGGTGGGCCCTCTCAATTGCAAAGAAAGGGGAGAACGTGTCAGGGCCAAAGATATCCCTAAGCCAGTCCTCCATAAAAGATACAGTATCAGGCCCCTCGCTCCGTTCTGGCAGACCAATCATCCGAAGATTGTTCCTTCGAAGTCTATTCTCAATTTCATCTAATTTAGTTGTTTGTAGGTCCGTCTTTTCCTGCAAGCCCCTGAGCTCTCTCTCCAGCGGGTACAAAGTATCCTCCACCGTACTCACTCGTGTTGATTCTTTCAACCGTTTTGCGCATGTCCTGATGTATTAAGGCAAGTTCTTCACTGAGATTTTTTAACTGGGTATCGAAGCCCACCATAAATTGTTTACAATCATTGACAGCCCGCAGGACATCTTTCAGTGTAGGCTCTTCTTTTGATTCAAAACCTGGTAGGATAACAGGATCATTCGTTGGAGGCACCGGCGCAGCTGTTACTGATACAGCTTCCTTCACTTCTCCGTTAGATCCTTTGTTGTTCGAGACTTTGTCCCCACTTGGGTTTGTAGAATTAGTGGAATTAGTTAATTTCGAGGCTACCGCCCCTTGACTTTTCCTAGCAGCAGATAGACCTGGAGGGGCCTTAGTCTGGTTGGTTAACGGTGCTTGGCCCCCTCTAGTGGGTGATTGAGATGCAGTTTGGGCAGATTGAAAAAAACGGTCCAACTGTGCTGCTGCGACCTGGCTGCCTTTCTCCTTTCCCTTAGCGGAGCGAGTAGTAGGGGCTCCATTTATATGTTGCTGATCCTCAAGACCCCGTTTAGTTGTCATAGTGAACATGAGAGGGAGGGTAAAAATACACACCACTCCCAGTATCACACCAGAAGCAAACACAGGTGGGGAGCATAGAAAAAAAATAAAAAGAAAAAGAAAAAACAAGGGGGCCAAAAAAAAAAACTCCTAGGAGCTCCTAGGGCTTATCAAAGAGCTTATCGCAATAGATCATACAGAGAAGCCACCCCCCTTCTAATTAGATAACCTGGGAGTTATAGTGCATGTATGATTATCCCCTGCTACTAGATTTGTTATATAAGTTGGTCTCTTTTTCAGAACAAATTTATGGTATCCAGTCCATTGACAGCACTTTTACAGATTTCAAACAAGTATGTCCAAAGAAAGGTAGAGAGCTTGGAGCAAAAAAAAAAAGGGAGTCAGCAGCTCAGCAAAGTGGTAATTAGGAGCTCTCAATTGAACATTCTAGAGCGATGGCATATAGACAATGCAATGCAATGCGATGCAATAACTCAGAGATATTTAAATAGTCTTCTAACACCTTCCAGGCTTATTTCTTTATGCGCAGTATAGGGCTCCTTAATCTCTTTTTTATTTCACATCACACATCCCTTCCTCCTTCCCATTATCTTCTTGCTCAAGGATTACCTCTTGTTGCATTTGCATTTGCAATTCACGGCAGTATATATCACCACTCAGATATGGTATCCTGTATTGATGCTATATTTTAAGAAAAGGCCCATACAGTACACAGTTCCGTATCATATGCTCAAATGTATTGGTGCAACAATAACAGTTAATAATTAGTACTGGATGATTTGGTAGAGCATCACAAAGAAACATCTCCTGTTGTTTACTGCTAGAGGTGCAAAGCAATGCACAGAGTATGGTAGTCTGGTTTTACCTTGATTGTGGATCTTGGCGCCGGATCCTATATCCTCAATTGCATGTACCTTTTGTTGGCCCCCTTCACACAAGGAGAGCTCGCAGTGGTCGGTATCTCTAGTTGTCAATTCAGCGTCCTGGAGTCCTGGAGCCCTGACATCCTAAAGGGCAATCTGCTCGGTACAGCGCGTGGAGACCCACCAGACTTCCAGCAGCATCAGAGTCCGTGCATCTCCGCCTCAAGATCGAATCTGGAGCCTCCTGGACACCCACTCCACTCCACTCAGGGTCCGCACGTCTCCGCCTCAGGATCGAATCTGGGCACGCAGAGATCTGCGAGGCTAACAGCAGCGTCGGAGTCGATGCATCTCCGTCTCAGAATCGAATCCGGAGCTTCCGACGGCTCGGCGAATCTAGGCACCCGTCCAGGCACCCGTCGCGGACGGACAGAGGAAGTGACGCCACTTCGAGAGCCACAGGACAGGAAGGCAGGCTCACACTCGGGGACAGGCCCAGCACGGCATGGGAATCCAGGTAGGGAGAGGAGGGGAGATGAGACCAGCCATACACTCACTCCAACATCCTCACGTCTCTCACATCCTACATCCGGTCACGCCCCTCAACCTGTCTAGTTGTATGCATTAAAACAGAGGTTTTTCCTTTTCTGTGTCTTTCACTTCCATAGCTTTTGTTGGTTAGTATCTTTTTGATGAAGGGCTGCATGCATGATGGGTGCAGGTTTGTTTCTTGACCTTGCAGGTTTGTCTGGTGTTGTGGTGTGAGTTGTAGTAAGATTTATTTTCCCCAGTGATGACATGATTTTAGCTTTTGCTGTAAAGTCTTTTTGTTTGAGAACAGATTTGCTATATTTATTTTCATCTATGTAAATAAGTATATATATATATTTTTTTCATATATAGTGATTTTATGCTTATTGATTGCAAAACTTTTAATAAAAAAAAATTGAGAAGAATGTTCATTACATACAGTGGGGATCGAAAGTTTGGGCACCCCAACTGTTAAGCATGGGGATGCATCAACAATGCTTTGGGGTTGTATTGCAGCCAGTGGCACAGGGAGCATTTCAGTAGAAGGAAAAATGGATTCAATAAAATTTGAGCACATTTTGCATGGTAACTTGATGCCATCTGTGAAAAAGCTGAAGTTAAAGAGAGGATTTTGCTACAGACTTTGCAGGAGGCAATTGAAACAGGTACCCTACCCGAGAGCATGCAGGAAGCCACAATTATAGTTATACTAAAGCCGGGAAAGGATAAATTGTTGCTGGATTCCTACCGCCCAATATCTTTGCTAAATGTAGATGTCAAGCTATTGGCTAAAATATTGGCTTCAAGATTATCACGGGTGATAGAAAAATTGATCCATAGAGACCAATCTGGCTTTATACCATCTCGCTCCACGGCGGATAATATCCGACGACTTTATCTGAACTTACAGTTGTAGACAACCCGGGAGGTGGGGCCATTCTATCACTGGACGCCGCCAAAGCGTTCGATAGTGTGGAGTGGCCCTACCTCCTGGAGATCTTGGCAAGATTCGGAATAGGAGACAGGTTTATAGAATGGGTGAAAGTGCTGTACTCCAAACCCAGAGCTAGACTCCGTATTAACAACAATCTCTCCTCGGCGTTCAGGCTCTATAGAGGCACCCGGCTGTTTATAGTGTCCCCACTACTGTTTGCATTGGCGGTGGAGCCCTTGGCCATCTCTGTCCGTGGCTCCGTAGAGGTGATCGAATTCCGTAGGGGCCAGAGGGAAGATAAGATATCATTATATGCAGACGACGCGTTAATTTATCTAGGTGACTCCCATGCATCGCTGCAGGCAGTGATGCAGATTATTGGGAAGTGCGGCCGCTTCTCAGGGTTTTCTATTAACTGGTCAAAGTCAATCCTGATGCCTATAGATAAAATGGAGGATCCACTGCCACATGGAGCAGAGCAGATAGTTATAAGCAATAGATTTAAATATCTAGGTGTAATGGTATCTCCAGACCCGGCACAGTATCTTCAGTTAAATCTGAGCCCACTATTGATTGAACAGAAGGAGAAATGCAATAGTTGGTGTAAACTTCCACTATCGGTGGTAGGACGGGCAAACCTAATTAAAATGGTATGGGCACCACAGCTCCTATATGTCTTTCACAATTCCCCAATGTGGATTACGAATAAATGGTTCAAACAAATTGAAACATTGATGAGAAGCCTGATATGGAAGAAGAAGGCAGCCAGGATTGGCTTAGCCACCCTCCAGTATAGAAAGGATAGGGGAGGCCTCTCAGTCCCGCATCCTAAAACTTATTTCTTGGCTGCTCAGATCCAACATTTAGCGGGATGGGGACGGGAGGAGAATGGGGATTCTATTTGCAATCTGGTAACTATATCCGCCCCTACATTAGTGGCAGCATCCCACTTGGAAATGGATCTACCTAGTATGCCATACTCGTCCCAGACAGGCACCTTACTTAAAAGGGTATGGGGGGAGGTTAGGAAAGCCCTGGGAATAAGGGGACCGCTGCCCTTTACCCCGATATGGCAGAACCCAAGATACCCGGAAATACAGGAACTAAGGGGATTCACTGTATGGAAGGAGAAAGGGATATACTTCTTTGAGCAGTTGTACGAAGGGGAGGTATTGAAAACCTACGAACAATTATGTCGGGAATTCCAGTTAAATCCAAAGGGATTCTATCAATACCTTCAACTCCGACACGCGTTGCAGGCACAAAGAAAAACACAATCTTTAACAATATCGACAGCCCACCTAATTAAAGTAGTACTTGAAATAGAGGATCGGAAGGGACTAATATCTAAAATATATAGTGAACTACTATCCAGGGCCCAGGATTATACAACCTTCAAAGGTCGCAGCAAATGGGCGGTAGACGTAGGGAATATAGATGAAAGCCTTTGGAAAAGAGCCGTAGAATGTATCCCCATAGTATCGATATCAGCATCACATAGATTGTCACAGCTATTTATTCTGCATAGGGCATATAGAACACCAGAGCAGATGCACAGATGGGGAATAAGAGACTCCCCGATATGCCCGAAATGCAGAATACACCAGGGAGATTTTATACACCTGATCTGGAGATGTCCAAAACGACACCGATATTGGGAGGAGATCTCTCAGCATATAAGTAGACTCGTACGGGCACCAATCCCTCTGGACCCCCTGGTATATATACTGGGGGCCATAGAGGTGGAAACATTCCCAAAAGGAATCTATATAATGCTAACTAGAGTATTATACTTAGCAAGAAAACTTATAGCAAGATACTGGATGACACCAGAAGTCCCCACGGGAAGACAGTGGATCCTACTAGTGAACTCACTACTTCTTAGAGAAAAATTAACATATAGCCGTAGGGGGGACATTGGGAAATTTGATCAGATATGGCAAACATGGCTGAGTGACGATAGACTTTCGCCTCCACAGTCGATAAGGGACAGACTACGGAGATAAACATAAGGAATAGAGAGAAGTAGTGCAGAGAAATAAGAAAACAAACCAGAGGTAAAACTAAATGATCATGTCTAGGTGGTGTGGGTAGGGAAGGGAGGGTGGGAGAGCGGCAAATAGAAATGCGCACAAAAATCATGCACAAAAAGGGATATAGATAAGAAAAGGGAGCTAGTCTGTGTACTAGAAAGTTTACACATTTAATATGTACTGTATCATGTATTTAAATATGTGCACAAAGTGTATGATAATTGCAAATATTGAATAATAAAAAAAAGATTTAACTAAAAAAAAAAAAGAGAGGATGGCTTCTACAAATGGAAAATTATCCTAAACACACCTCAAAATCCATGGGGGATTAGATCAAGAGGCGTAAACTGAAAGTTTTGCCATGGCCTTCACAATCTCCTGACCTCAACATAATTGAAAATCTATGGATAGACCTTAAAAGAGCAGTGCGTGACAGACAGCCCAGAAATCTCAAAGAACTGGAAAACCTTTGTAAGGAAGAATGGGCAAACATACCTCAAACAAGAATTGAAAGACTCTTGGCTGGCTACAAAAAGTGTTTACAAGCTGTGATACTTGCCAAAGGGGGCAGTTCAAGATATTAACTCTGCAGGGTGCTCAAACTTTTGCAGACGCCATTTTATTGTTTTCTATCGTTTTGAAAGTGTAAATGATGGAAATAAAATCTAACTTTTTTTGACATATTAAAAGAATGTCTAATCTGTAATTTGATGCCTTTTGGAGATTTTTCCATCCTTCCTTGGCTTCGTTATGCACATTAATACAAATTTTTACCTGGGGTGCCCAAACTTTCGATCCCCACTGTAGGTGGTCTGTGCAAATAATGTTCCTTATATTGAGGGTCAGTGGGAACAATGTTCCTTACATTGGTGATCAGTAAGAAGAATGTTCCTTACATTGGTGATCAGTAGGAAGAATGTTCCTTTCATTGGTGATCATTGGGAAGAATGTTCCTTACATTGGTGATCAATGGGTAGAATGTTCCTTACATTGGTGGTCAGCAGAAAGAATGTTCCTTACATAGGTGGTCTGTGCGAATAATGTTCCTTACATTGGGGGTCAGTGGGAAGAATGTCCCGCAAGGTAACCTCCCGGGAGAGCGCTTCTCCTAGGGGGTTATCTGATGCGGGGAGGAGCCACGAGAACCACGTGGGGACCCCAGAAGAGCTGAATCGGGGCCACTCTGTGCAAAACAAACTGCACAGTGGAGGTAAGTATGACATGTTTGTTATTTAAAAAAAAAAAGCCTTTACAATCACTTTCATTTTGGAAATGTACCGTTGTTGTACTCTTTAATATAAGTTTATTTTTATTTATATTCTATAATTAACATTTTATTTTGAACATAGCGCAGAGAAATTCTGTGATGAACGCATGTAGTGTGTGTTCTGTTCCCACATGAAGGCGAATTAACCTCCCTGGCGGTATGATTCTTTCAGATTTTAGGTGCTAAAAGCGGTACCATTATTTGCAAGGGAATTTGGCGTTTTATACTGTAGGCTTGTAATTCTTAGGAATAACTCACTGAAATCTATCCAAACAAGAGTCTAATAGGCATCCCGGGTATGATTTTTTTTTTTTTCTTATTAAAAATTATAATATAATAAATAATTATAAAAAATTATAACAAATAATAATATAATTATAGTAAAAATTATTCAATAATGTAATCAAATCAAAATCACTGAAATTTGCTCAGTTGCAGAATTTTTGCTGTCATTTTTTTTTTTTTTTTTTATGACGAATTTCCCCATAAATCGCTATCGCTAAATTCTGCAAGTGATTCTGATTTATTATCGCTGTTTTTTAGCTGCTCTAAAACAATTTTTGCCATAAAGGGACACTTTTGGTTGCTATGGGCAATCTACAGTTTGCAGGGAGAAAGAACAGTTTTTATTATATAAAAGGACATGTAGTGTACAGGGCAGACCACTAGGGACATGGGGGGTGTGTATTTTTTACATACAGTACTGTAATCTATAAGATTACAGTGTACTGTATGTATAGTGTTTGTTTACTTTTTTGAATTTGGCGCCGTTCCCCCCCCTACGTCGCGACGCTCGCAGGGAAGGGAATCGGCGGTACACACAGAATCAGGCGGACATCCGCCCACCGTGTACTGCGGGGATTCATCGCTGGATCGCAGAGAAAAGGTAGGTAAACTTTTTTTCTGCATCCAGCGAGGCAAGTCCGTGTGTGGCACGGGGTTACCGATCTTAGCTTGAAAATCTCACCCCGTGCCACACACGGGAAGACCGCCAGGGAGGTTAAGGTATAACTGATATTAGCTGTGTGACTTCCTACCTTCGCATCCAAGCAGTGGAGCAGACAGGACCGGCAGATGCTTGGGTTAGATGGATCCAGAAACGTGGGTTTATTTAATCCAGATAAAGCAATAAATGGTGATACAATACTGTTCTGTAGTAGTGGTATCAATGCTGTTTCAATGCTGTTTTGTTGGTATCTATCCTGAGGCTACTGCTGCTGGTCAAAAACTGATGCCTTCTCAAGCCCAAAAAATATGCAGTGTCTAGTCACACAGTCATGAGGCACTGTGATGGCTGCCCCCACGTGATGAAGCCAGCCCAGCTTGAGTCCACTCCCCGATGCAAAAAACTTTACTAACAAGAACAGAGGCGTGCGGCATGTAAATTCTGGCCAGCAGATGGCAGCAGTACAAGAAATGCATGAAAACAACATGGATAAATAAAGATTAATAATGCAATGTACAAATAACTGAGGAGAACAGCACACTCCCCATCTGAAATTTGAGGGAATTCACTATGACGAATGTCCATAAAATATGATACAAACCTGTACCAAAGAACATGTGAAATGCAATAAACATAACATAGTGGTTGGCTAACCCGTAGCAGAGTAGAACTGTGAAGTTCAAGTTCAGTTCTTTTCATCCTTCAGGAACGTTCTCGATGGGTAATATTAGAGTGAGTTTGTTAATTGGCCTTGCAAACATTTTAAGCTCACCCTTCCTGAAGATCATCAACTCCACCTTTCAGACCCTGCCATCCTTGCTAGGAAGAACCTTTGTAATTAGTCCCATAGGCCAGGCAATCCTTTCAGTTTGTTGCTCCTTCATCAATACGAGGACTCCTTCTTTCAAGTTTTGTTTTTGATGTTGCCATTTCCTCCTTCCTTGAAGAATATTGAGATACTTTTTTCGCCATCTGTTCCAGAAGTAATCTGCCAGGTGTTGTACACGTTTCCAGTGTTTTTGGTAGATATTCCTATGAGTAAATTCTCCACTAGGCGTTAGCATATTGTCCTTTTTTGGGTAAGTAGAATAGCCGAACACAGTATGGCTGGTGTTTCAGGATCCATAGATACTGGCACAAGGGGTCTTCAATTGATAATAGCTGACACTTCAGCAAGAAGAGTGATGAGAGTCTCATGTGTAAGTCTTGAAGAGTTTACATCCATCAACATAGAATTTAAGATGTTGCGTGAGATCCTGATCATTCTCTCCCAGGAACCCCCCATGTGGGAACTATGAGAAGGATTAAAAATCCAGGTGCAACCTTTCTCTGCCAACTGATCTTGGATAAGCTTAGTGTCGATGTTCAGTTCTCTACAGGCTCCGATGAAGTTACTTCCCTGGTCTGACCTCAACTGTTTCACTGGTCCTGTGATGGCGAAGAACCGTCTTAAGGCATTAATGAGGCTGGATGTGTCCATAGATTCTATCACCTCTATATGAACAGCTCGCACACTCATGCAAGTAAATAGCACGGCCCAACGTTTACTGTTTGCATGACCGCGACGGGTTTCTACGTGCGGACACCATCCATGGTCCAAAGACGTCCAGGCCAGTGTAGGTGAAGGGCGGTTCTGTACAAAGTCTATCCGCGGGCAAGTCAACCATTTGTTGGTGTAGCTGTTCTCCTCAGGCTTTACGACAGTGCACACAGTCATGCAGTAGTTTGGCTACACGTTTCTTCATACCTATAATCCAAAGACCCACAGACCTTAACTTGCCCTCAGTGATTTGTCTGCCCTGGTGTTCAGCCTTTTTGTAGTAATGTCGGATCAGCAACGTGGTGATATGATGTTTGCTGGAAAATAAAGCCCTAGGTGGGCTTGATTCAAACAACCACCAACTCTGAGCAGGCCAAAACTGTCCATTATTGGGTTTAAGTTAGCAAGAGGACTTTTTTATAGGAATCTGCTGTCTGTTGTTCAAGCACTTCCATTCTACGTTAAATTCCTTGTGCTGGACATGACGTATTATGAGAGACTCGCTATGAGAAATGTCCTCAGCAGAGAATGGTTTATGACAGACGTGCCAACCATGACAATCTTTATCTTCCTGAGTATTGTGATAACATCTGGCAATGTGCACTAACCTTGCAATGGTTCTGACAAGTATCATCCAACTGTAGAAATGTTCAAAATGATGACAGTCAAGCCTGGAGGTGTTTCAGTGACTAATGCGCTAAATTTGGCACGGATATCTGGATCATTATCCGGATCTTGGATGCTGAAAACTTCCTGTACACCTTTGTCTGCCCGTTCTAGCAGAAACTCTGGTCCTGTCATCCAAGTAGATTTAGTAAAGGAACCCGTAGACGTATGCCTGGTGGCATGATCTGCTGGATTAAGTTCGGATGGTACGACAATGTGTTCTCTCGTCTCAGGCTTGCTGACCATGGTGCGCTGAAGAGAGTTAGATCTGGATAGCGCTTGCTCCTGATTGTCCGGGAGACTTACCCTGGTGGTTCGGAAGGGTAATGGAGAAATCCAGTGATTGGTTTCATCTTTAAAGAACTCACTGTCCATTATCTTGATAAACTCTCTGTCTTCTACTGATAAGGCTACCTTATCGTCATCCTTGGTTGTGCGAAAGACTGTTCTCCCCAAGTCGTCAGCAAAGAGGGGAGAAATTATGTCAGGTAGTTGTACAAGGTCTGGAGACTTCTCCTTCACTTTATAGTGATGAGGACTTGGCTTAATCCAAGTTGTGCGTCCATCTCCACACGCATACGTTTTGAAGGTGTCAATTTTTGGTTGATCCAGGCATACATTTCCTATGACTACCCATCCCAGGTCCAGCCTCTGGGCAAATGGCGCGTAGTCAGGACCATTACACTGTTGGCGCACTGTGTGCACCCTTAGATTGTCTCTGCCAAGCATAGATGTCATATGAACATGCGACTGAAAATACTAACAGAAAAAGGATTTTCGTCATTTTGTACTTTCGTAAATATATTGCGGGATTCGCGGCACTTTCAACACGCGGCTCATCCATATTAACTATTGGTAAGCCCCATACACTTGGTCAGACTTTTTTAACAACAAACATAAAAACAATCGTTTTCCGTTCGTTCTCAGAAAATTTGTTCGTTTTCAAACTACATCAGAAAACCATTTTTGGGTTCAAAAGTCTGGCCAACTGATCTCCCTTCAGATGAAAATCCACAGAAAAGTGTATTTGGCTTTACTGTACTACTCACTGTACTAGTGTACTCAGCACAAAAGAGAAGCTGCTTCACTAACTCTACACTCACTCACTGCCCATTCAAAAAAATGAAAATTACATCTATAACAAAAGATTTGCAATCTGTATCTTGAATAGTTTTTATTTTGGAATTTTCATTCGTATGTTCATATGACATCTATAACAAAAGATTTGCATTCTGTATTTTGAATACAAAATACAAACAGAAAAAAAAAGAATTCAAAATACAGAATGCAAATCTTTTGTTATAGATGTCATATGAACAGTGAACATACGACTGAAAACAAATAGAAAAAGGATTCAAACAAAATACAGAATGCAAATCTTTTGTTACAGATGTCATTTTCTTTTCTCTTGCCTTTTTCGTTTTGTCGTATTTTCGTCGGATCGTTCGTTTGTATTTGTGGTTGTTCGTTACCCGGCTCATTCGTTACCCAGTCGTTTTCGTATTATGGTGCTTTAATTTTTCGTATGTACACTGTAACAGTCACCACCGTTTACGACCTTCCATCCACCCACGACAAGCTTATCCGACACACTCCGACAATACTGCATACCCGATCCATATCAATTCCCATAATCAAGACGAGAATCAGCTCTGTACTTGGTTTCAAAGATATGAACTTTAATGGTTTCTTTCCAGTTCTTTTATACAGTACAAGATGTTACAGCCAATCACAGGACAATGCCATCTCCACCCCCCTATTCACACTGGGGCTAATTATCTAGCAGACATGTCAAAATATAATTACACAATGCCTTGACCTCAATCCACATAACTATGGCCAGTTACAAGGCAGACATGTCGGCACCGCTACTGACGAGTAGTGATGAGCGGAATACGCCATATTCGATTTCGCGATATTTCGCGAATATATAGAAGAATATTCGCGAATATTCGTTAATATCGAATATTCGTGATATTTTATCAAAAAATAAAATTGCGAAATTCTCGTCAACACGCGAAAACGGAGATCATTTCCTGGATTACTAAACTAATAGGCACTAAACACTAATTCTACTTACACAAATTATATGACTAAACTAAAGCTAATTTTTTTTTTTAATACACAAAACACAGAAGGGCGGAGAACGTATTTGCAAATATTCGTTAATATCGAATATTCGTGATATTTTATCAAAAAAATTTTTTTGTGAAATTTCGCTAGTGCGAATGCAAAATTGATTGCGAAATTCTCGTCAACACGCGAAAACGGAGATCATTTCCTGGATTACTAAACTAATAGGCACTAAACACTAACTCTACTTACACAAACTTATATGACTAAACTAAAGCTAATTTTTTTTTTTTTATATACACAAAACACTAGCGAATATTCACCGCGATATTCGATTTATTCGAGAATACTCGAATATGCAATATTCGTAACGAATATTCGCAATGCGAATATTCTTGAGCAACACTACTGACAAGATACATTCCTTGAGATAATGACATCAAAACAAATTACTATCACACCTGAGCATTAATACATTCCTGTATCAATAGAATTCAATTAACCTTTAGAATAACACAATGAAAATAGTCCTCCAGGAGTGGGTGCAATCAACACCTTTTCAACAGAATGTGTCTTTCACAGGGAATAGCCAACACCTCAAGACATGTCTCAAGGCATTTCAATAGCCTATTATACAGAGGTATGAGTCACTTGTCTTGTAGACCTGAATTAACACCTTTCAAAAGCATGTGTGCCCAGATTGAATAGCCAACAGCTTTTGATATCTCAAGACATCCTGCAAACATGAATTATTATTAATGTCCCATCTTCTGTAAAACATGAATTATGATTCTTTGTCACCTTATGGCCCTAGTGGACATAAGGTGACCCTAGACATAGGAGAATCTCAGTCTGTCACGGGTCATTCCGTTACATACACATTGTCCTGTGGGTACAAAAATGAAGATTTTCGTACGAAAATAACATTCGTATCTATTCAACAGGACCCGTCAGTGTAAGGACTCCAGTGCCCTCTAGAGGTGGACAGCTGACCCCGGTCGAATGTACACACACAAGCAGGAAGACAAGGTCCCGTATCCCAAGTGCAGAGGCTGACAGCAGCGATCATACACGGATGTGTATTTGGGACTCCAAGCAAATGTTAGTCAAAAGGATTTTAAAAAGGGGGGATGTAAACCGTGACTGACATGTTTTGCGTTGTTCAACGCTTTATCAAAGTCACGAGAAAGGACGACCACACAGGTAATAGAGGTGCAGTGACCGTGTGATTGGGTAATGAAGGTAGGTGGGAGAGAAACAAGAAATGAACTTGATGTTAATCCTACCATCACTTCACATAAAAAATACAATAAAGTAACATGATAACTGAATATTTCTGACTTGAACAAAACATACAGAAGTACAAAAAAAAAAAACCTTGATCTGCAACATAAATAAATAAATGAAAATATATATAAGACAAATACTAATAAATGATAAAAAAAATTATGAAAAGGGGGATAGAGGAGCACAAAATCCAAAATACACACAGACTAAAGGTTACAAGTGTAAATACCCTGTCGTGCGTTATGTCGCAAAGAATAATAATATATTAAATACTTTTCAGCAAAAATATGAAAGGGCCATTAGGCCTCACATTTGAGGTGAACGATTGTGTATTTCAGTGAGTGAAGAGAAAACAGACTTGGCTCATGTGTTGCCAAATTCCCAATACATTAGCCATCTGCTAATTTTTACAAACCTTGTGTTGAAACAAAAACCAAGATGTCTTTCGCAACCGAACAAGAGATGCTTAAGGAGACAATCCCGCCATAGGAATAGTTCTACAGATAGCTAAACTGACCAGGCCTGATGTGTACTCAGAAAGTTTAGAACAATGAAAATGGATTTCTCATCAACCAAGATATTTCAATAGGTTTCATGTGAGCAGAAACCCATTGTAGGGTATTTTGAGTGAACAATAACGTTGGCTATAGCTGTCCTAAAAACAATGGCTTGTGTTGGCCAACAAGATTTCCTGAGAAGAGAATATTTACCCAGCTGAGCTATTAAACTATATTCATAGAAGAGACAGTTTAAAGTCCTATCTTCACAAACCAATGTACAAATTTGACTCGCATTATAAATACACATGGTATTAAAAGAATATACGTTGACATGAAAATTAATGTTTAGATTATCAATGACATCTTAGGACCGAGGGAAATATATAACCATCGCATCCTCTAATTTAGAACTTTGTTAGAAGAAAGAATTATATGAGAAATGTAATTTTAATATAGAAGGGTTACAGAAGCTAACCCACATTTTGAAAGATATCAAATTGTGATTATAAAAATGTCAATGAACCTGTAGCGCAAATTCATCAAACACATATCAAAATGATGATTCATGTATCCACATTGATAATTATTTTGCATTTGATTGAGAAATGTAAACCTATGCATGCTTAGAAGAATGTTTTTGGGGGAATATACAGAATCATAGAAACATGTTCTGTAGGGATCAAAGATATACTAATTGGATCTTATGAAATATAAAGTTACCAGAGCTGTATATAGAAGTTACCAATAATAATAAGCTAAGAATAATAATAATATAAGTCTCCCCAATTATATAAATATTAACGTATAGATAATCTCACAATAAAGGTAAGACACCTAGTGGTTGAAAGTGATATTACTTAAGGATCAACAGAGCCTAGGGAACAGTTAATCAATTAAGCTGCCAACCAATAGAAACCAGACACTCTGTGGCAGCAACTCCCATATGTGCCACAAACCTATGAGTGGAGGACACGTATTGAATAGGCAGAACTTAGTATAACTTTATGGTCCTATTGTTCTGATCGATATAAAGAGAGAGAGCCCATAAGAGAGAGGATCAAGAAGGGAAATGGATCAATGAACTGAAGAAGGAAGAAGACCCCATCCATAGGGGGACCCCAGGAGAAGAGAGATGCAGGGATGACTCAGGACTGACTCCGATAGGGAGGAGCACGCTAGGACGATACATGAAGACATATTGTTATCCCATGAAGGACCATAGCAAGCCACTATATTTTAACTTTGGTCTATTTTTGGTCTATTTTAACTTTGCAAATAGCCATTTTGGAATCGGTAATTATGCCATTTTTGATTTTATCTGAAATCTATTGTTATTGAAGTATTGAATATCTTGTAATCATGATCTGTTCTCATAACCAATAACTGGTAGGTTTTTCCTTAATCAAGGTACACAAAGCCCTCAAAAGCGCTACAACAATATGAAGCAGGACACATTAATACCTATATGGATATCTATACTTGACTCAGTGCAGCTGCCGACCATAGGAGGATGGGTACAAAAATAAGCAACAAGCAGCTCTCTATGAGTTAAAGTAATAAAAACGTTATAGTTGAAAAAGTAAAAAATGGACATCAAACAAATGTACACAAGATAATATGATGTGGTGGACAATTAGGGTACATAAAATAGCTACCAATTGCATAGCATTGAAAGGAGTCCTGTGATGGAGTGGTAAAAATCAGAGACTGATATCACAATAACTTGGGCTGCTGTATGGGCGTCAGTTCATCAGACTTAGTGACCCATGCATAAGGACACAGTACCTTAGATGGTATCTTCGTTATTAAAGAATTCAAAATAATTTACCGTGCGGGTTAAAAAGGACCTTAAGAAAGCACAACAACCCCATTAATCAGATTATACTATATTGATTATAAAATATAATATATACTGTTCTATTCGTCAAATTAAATTAAAAGGTTAAATATTAATTAATGAATTGGATTAAATCAGACCTACTGGAATAAATATTAAACTATATTAAAAAATTTAAATTAATGGGTATATACCAAAGTTTTGTTATCCAGTAAAATTAGAATATCCAATTCTTCATTTAACCCACCCGGCGCAAGGGAACCGAAATGATATATCCAAAAAGTTTCTCTCCTGCAAAGGAGAGAGAACCTTTCATTATCAGTAAGGGTGCCTTTGGGTATGGCTTCAAAACTTTTAGACCCCTAAAATCTTTCCCATGTGGTTGAAGGAAATGTCATGGGACACTGTGTTCATCACAGCCTTTTTTAATGAGGCGACGATTTTCACCTACCCTAATGCGCAGGGTACGGATCGTCCTACCAACATAAAAAAGTTTGCACGGACATCGTAATACATAGATGATGTGATCTGTCGAACAGGTGAGAAATTGTTTAATATGAAAAGTGTTACTTTTCGTTTTAATGACATTCGTACCCCCCTTAGCAATGAATTGGCACGTGAGACACCCTCTCTTACCACACCTGAAGATACTGTACCAGTCCTATTATCAAAAAAATTTTGGATATCTAGAGGACATCTACTATTAGAGTTGACCAAATTACTGGGGGCAATAATATTCCGTATCGTGCGGGCCCTTCCGTACCGTTTGGGAGGAAATAAAGGTGCTAAGAGATGATCCAGTTTAAGGATGTTAAAATGTTTATTAATGATGCTAGAAATACCTTTATATTTTGTATTGAAGGTGGAAGTGAATCTGACAGAATTCACCATATTTATTTATTTATTAAAATTCTTAAAAGTACAAAATGGTACAAAACGCAGTCAGTTACCCGTAGGCCTAGATGCGCTGAGAACAACAATACAGCAACAACCCAAAAAAACACACAAGCAGCGGAACAGATCAAATTTTAAAATGGTTAGCAGATCAAAGAACTATAAACCTATGTGATTCCATAGGCTTGACTAAAAAACCGTGGGCCAGATTTACAGAGCCATTACTCCGGTCTATCTCCTGATAGACCGGAGTACTTTCAAATTACCCGCGTCGTATCATTAGTTTGAATCCTCAAACCATGATACGACGGCTTCGGGCTTCAATCCGATAGGTTTACGTCTTCGTACGCCTTCGGATCTACGCTGCAATCTTTTTGCGGCCGCTGGGTGGAGTTTGCGTCATTTTCCGCGTTGGGGTATGCAAATTAGCTTTTTCCGGCGATCCACAAAGTTACGATAGGCCGTCGCATTCTCTTACGGCATCTGTAGTCCGCTTTTTGCTGTGTAAAATTAAAGCTGCTATTATCCGGTCTATAGTTAGACGGGCCGTGTTAAGTATGGCCTTCGTTCCCGCGTCGAATTTCAAATTCGACGTAACAACGTTATTTCGCGCAATGCACGGCGGGAAATTTCTGAACGGAGCATGCGCAGTTCGATCACCGCGGGGATGCGCCTAATTTAAATGATTCACGCCCACGACGACCAACACCCGTGAGTAGCCTTGCAGCGGCGTTCTGAATAAGCTGTAGTTTGTGCATGTTGTTATTAGGTAAACCCAGGTACAAAGTGTTACAGTAATCTAATTGACTTTCAATAATGGCATTAACCATAGAGATCTTGTGCGATTCTTCAATGAAGCGAAAAGTCGACCTCAGGAGTTTCAAGTGGAAGTAACAAGAACTCACCACCTAGTTTACCTGTGGTCGTAGCGTTAATCTATCGTCCAAGATTATACCCAAGTCCCTGACCTGGGTGACTGGTACTGGGACCGATGAAATCGAGTCTAGCCAAGTAGGGAAACCGCCTGCCCATGACTCATTGCATAAGACCATGCACTCAGTTTTGGAGCCATTAAGCATAAGATAATCCAGAATTAAATTTCCTCCAGGCATTTGGCCAGAGTTATCTGAGCCCCCCCCCCATCCTTGGGCAGAGGAATGTAGAGCTGGGTGTCGTCAGCATAGACATTAAAAGATAGGTTGTGGCAGCGGATGATATACAGCAGAGGCCTCATGTAAATGTTAAACAGGAGCGGCGAAAAGGCCGATCCTTAAGGCACTCCACAGGACAGGGGACTATCAGAAGAGGAGTGCAGTCCCAGCCTTACTCTCTGAACCCTGTCCAGCAGGAATGAGGTCGTCCATGCCAATGCTGTGCCATCAATGCCTGCCACAGTCCCTAAACGATCAAGTAGTCTAGAATAATCGATGGTATCAAATGCTGCCGACAGATCTAGCATTACCAATTCCAAAGCCTCATATCTGTCCTGGGCCCAGAGGAGATCGTCCTGGACTTTGGTCAAGGCGGTTTCAGGACCTCTTCCTGGTCGGAATCCAGATTGGAAATCATGATGTGAAACATGTCAGCCCTTTTCTCCTTGTCCACTCATCGTTTTTGACTGCATGCATTTTGGCTGTTTTTTTTTTTTTATATATTGAAATTTTATTGTTTGCTTATGCTTAAATAAATACATTGTTTTCCGAGGAGTGCGGCGATCCAGGATTTTTTCCTTCATCCCATGCTAATTGTGCACAGCCAGCACCCTCTTGGTTTGATTGGGACGGAAGCAACGGGGATTATTTGTTTTATGGAGCGGTACACTACTCTTTCCTTGGAGGCAGGCGCCGGATTTTTTCTCCACGCCTTCTCTGCTGCTCTGCACTTCCATTTTAAACTTCTGGTCACCTGGGTGAACCAGAGGGGATTGTTGTTTGCTTGCCTAATGCAATGATTTCTCTTTAGGGGGGCTAAATAATCAAGCACTTTTGTAATGGCCGTATTAAAAAAAAAAATTCCCAGCTGCGACCTTAGTAGACTCAAAAGATGCCTTGTCGGGGGGCGTGACCGGAAGCCAACCTGGACGGACGCTCTGCTTGAGAGCTCTCCACCAGCCCATAGCTCCTAGGCCGATTTTCAGGGGGAACCAAAGCCATCCATGAGCAGCACCCGCACCACTAGATCCTCCTCGGCTAGAGGATCATCCCAGCCGCCCTCCGGAGCCTCTATCTCCTTCAGGGACTATTTTACAAAGCCCGACATGCCTCCGGCCGGCCATAGCAAAATGGCGCCGGACTCCGGGGCCTTGCAGCTGCAGAAGCCTCCATCACTGAACCAGCCGGACAGCCACTCACCGCTGCCTCCACTGGATCAGATGCCATCGTGGCCCCATCCGCATACCCAGCCGGGCTCCGATGGGCCCCAACAAGCGGTGAGTGACCAGCAAGAGCCCTGCCTAGCCCCCCACGCTCCGCCGGAAGAGCAGGCCCCCGCCACAGCCTCCGTCGCAGTACACACACTGCACGGAGGCCTTCCCACAGCTGCTCCGCACACTGCCGGATCCGGACTCTCAGGACTGCAGCTCCATGTCCCCCCCACCCCTCTGGACAACATTCTGGACTTTCCAGCCCTCCCTAGCCCCATGCACCCCCCGGTGGTATCAGGGGCCTAACGCACGCGGCGGACCATGCATCACCGCGGACCAAGCTCCAACCCCACCACAAGCACAGAGGGGCTCAAGCCCCGGAGAGGTCATCTGCTCTGGGTCCCAGGCTGCAATCCTCTGACCCCCCCCCTTCATATGCACAGATGGCCCAGCTGCGCCCCCCCCCCTCTGGGGATGCTGTCTGGGTGGACACCTCGGTGCCCTCCACTTTAACGCCCGCAACATCCTGGGCTGACTCCTGGACCCCTTCATCTGGGCAGTCCCTACCCCAGACTCCAGGAGCGTCTGCCGTGGCCTACCAACTGACCCCCTTCACCCCCCTCCGTCCTGGGGCCCAGAGGACAGGGGACAGCCCACCTGGCAAACGTACCTTCAAGCCATTCCTACCAAGGAAGATTTTAAACAGTTGATCGCAGATGTCAAGGCCACCTGCAGGGCAGAGATCCAGAACATCCAAGTGGGTCTTAAGCACCTCGCAGATAGAGTCGAAACGGTTGAGGAGGAGATACAGGAGACAAAGCTAGCAGTGCACTGGACCCAAATTCAGAATTCGGACCATCGCCTCATGCTACGCGACATGCAGCGCCACATGGAAGACCTGGATAACAGGGGACGCCGGAATAACATCCGCGTACGCGGCCTGCCAGAGGCGGAGGGCACCGAGGACTTGCAGGACATGCTACAAGAAATGTTTAATGGTCTCCTTGGGGAACCTGCTGACAAACACATTGCTATGGACAGAGCACATAGGGCTCTACGCCCAAAAGGCCCCGCTTCCAAGCCCAGAGACGTTATCTGCTGCCTACAATCATTTCCAGTGAAGGAGGAAATAATGCGCAAGGCGAGCATTGCCCGAAACCTAGTATTTGATAACTCCCCGGTCCAAATCTACCCAGACCTATCCTGGATCACACTACAGAAACGAAGACTCCTGCAGCCACTCCTTCGCACTCTTCAGGACGGGGACATCCCCTACAGATGGGGGTTCCCTTTTAGTCTTAAAGCTAAGCACCAGGGGAAATCAGCGGTTCTGCGCTACCCAGAAGATCTGGACTTTTTTTGTGATACCCTCGGTATCGCCGTCCCCCAATTGCAGGAATGGGACTTGGTGGCTACTACCCCCCCTCCACCAGTGATTTGGCAAAAGGTTCCGCCGCCCAAGCGCTCCAGAGGACCGGAGTCCTCTAGGCAACCACCCAAATATAAGTCCAGCGGGCCGCTAATCTGGGAGGCCTTCCCCCCGGCGCTCCACAGCACTCCATGCCTAACCTACTCTTCCCGGCTGGGGAACATCTGGCATCAAGCTCCTTCTCCCCCTCCCTTTGCTCAAGACATTTACGTCTTAGTGACATCACTCTTCCCCCCGAAGGCCCCAGCATTGCCTTTTTTTTTGTTTGTTTGTTTCTCTCCATGGGCTGCTCTGGACTGACCCTGTCCTCTCTGGTTGAACCTGAGGTTAGGGACCCCCCCTTGTGGTGTCCCTCTGAGTCTTCCCAACCGGACCTGTTTAGGTCCCCCAGTTGGGGAGTCCAATTGGAACTGTATAGACCTAGGACCCCTTGGACTGCTAGTGTCTATTTGATGATGTTTAATCTGTGTGTTGAATTTGTTCTTATTTTCTCTTTCTCTCTTCTTTTCAGTGCTCTTTCTCTCTGTCTCCTGCAGTCTGCCTCCCGGCCCTGTTGCCTCCTGGCCCTCCCCGTGTTGATGCCACCCCTTTGGACCCGCTCACGCTTCCTGCCTAACCAAATAAGTATACCTACCACGCACCCACCACCTGACAATGGCTAAGGTACTCTCACTTAACGTCCGCGGACTCAACTCCAACAAAAAACGGCACTTGGCGCTCCGGGAATTTAGGCAGTCAGGGGCGGACATTGTGATGGTGCAGGAAACGCACTTGGATGGGGGGGATTCCTTCACATTTGCTTCCCGATACTTCCCCCAGGTATACCAGGCTTTTGGCCCACGAAAGAGGGCGGGTGTAGCAATCCTCATAAAAAAGGGAGCCCCTTTCGTGTGCAACTCCGCTTATGTAGACCCAAAGGGGCATTACCTTATTCTTCGGGGCCTGTGGCAGTCGCAGGCCATCACCTTATGTGTAGTCTATGCCCCAAACACACGTCAGCACCGCTTTCTTACTAGGGTGCACGCCCGCCTCTCCCGGGAGCCACATGACTTCCTGGTGATTGGAGGGGATTTTAATCTGGCTCACTCCTCAACCTGGAACCACCTGGTGGCAAATCCCCAGGCCTCCTAGGCCCGTGCCCTGAGGAACTCTAAGCTATTCCAACAGCTCACTAGGAAACACGCACTGTTCGACGCCTGGCGAGCTTTCCATCCGGGCGATCGCCAATTTACGTTCTACTCAGCCAGGCCTCAAAATTTCCACTCGCCTACTAGCATTTGGCGAGTGGATTTAAGCTGGGGGAGAGTGATGAAAGGGCTACATGACCAATCTCCCTCCAATCTGTGCCTACACTTAGAGTCTCGATGAGATTGGCGGCCGAAGAGGAAAGGTGCATGCGCGGGAAAAGTAGTCTGGTGAGCCGCGCACAGGCAGAGCAGTAAACAGGTGCTCTCCTTACAATTCTCATTAAGCCATGGGACCTAACAGTATGACCTCTCTGAGCCTGTCCCCCCTCCCCTGACCAATGTAGCTGGAGAGCAGAAAGTAATGAGTGAGGTGGAGGATTGCGAAAATTACCACTCCTGTGCAGCGCTCACTAAAGTTGCCCTGACATGAGAGCGGCAGCCTTCCAGTTTGTGCAGTTTTCTTCTCCTTGTGCTCTATGTAAGTGTCCAACAGTTCAGCCTGAGCACTGTGAACAGACTGGTCTTAATGTGTGCTGTGCAGTGTCATTGGCTGTGCAGTTGTGTGGATCTCAGCGCTGGATTGTACTCCCTCCCGCTGTGCTGCAGCTCCTCTCCTCACTGCCAGCCTGAATAAAAGGGGGGAGTGGGGACATGCAAGCGTGGAGCTGCACACACAGGCTCCTGATGATGAGATGAATGGGAGAGAGAGAGGATGGATGGGAGTTGCAGAGGAGACAGCAAGAGAATGGGGAAGAGACCCAGTTCTAGTGCCCTGTCCCTCTGGTCTTCCCCCAGTGCCCTGTCCCTCTGGTCTGCCCCCAGTGCCCTGTCCCTCTGGTCTGCCCCCAGTGCCCTGTCCCTCTGGTCGGCCCCCAGTGCCCCGTCCCTCTGGTCCACCCCCAGTGCCCTGTCCCGCTGGTCCGCCCCCAGTGCCCTGTCCCTCTGGTCCGCCCCCAGTGCCCTGTCCTTCTGTTCCGCCCCCAGTGCCCTGTCCCTCTGGTCCGCCCCCAGTGCCCTGTCCCATTTTGTTAAAGTTGTTGTTAGTAATATTTAATTTTGTAACTTGATTCTGCATAAAACATGTAACAGTGTCATTCCATGAGATAATCTACGAGGGCGTGTTTACAGGTGCAATTAGGCGCAGAGCAGTGTAAGAATTAGGTGGGGCAACTGGTGGCGAGTAACGCTTGAGGCCTGGCTAGTAGCTCAGGACTTGAAATTTTGAGCCCTGTACTCAGCACCGCATCGCACTCACACGCGCATTGACTACTTCTTTGTAAATAACAACACACTGCGCATTACAGAGTCAGCGAGTATCCTCCCCATTTCCTGGTCCGATCATGCCCCCATCACGCTCTCCTTAAACTTAGGTTCCCCTCTTCGTCGGCCCTATAATTGGAGGCTTAACGAGTTTCTCTTGCAGCATGCCCCCTCGAAGTTGGAACTAGAGACGACGTTACAGCACTATTTCATGGAGAATGACACGCCCGACGTCTCTGCCTCCACTTTGTGGGCGGCGCATAAGGCGGTCCTCAGGGGCCGGTGCATAGCGCTCTCTTCAGCTGTGAAGAGAGATGCTGATGCTGCCAGAGTGCTGGCGGTTGATCAACTCAAGGCCCTTGAAGCTCAACTCCTGTTGAAACCCTCCGTAGCTCTCCTTAAACGGATAGTCCAGGTACGCGTAACACTCCGTGACCTTGCCTTAGGCAAGGTGGAGAAAGCACTTATCCGCCTCAAGCAACTCTATTATGACAAAGGCAACAAAGCGCAAGCGCTTTTGGCCAGAAAACTCGCTGACAGGGCTCTCGCCTCCCCTATGAAAAATAGGGGGACGGGACCTGCTGACACATCCCAGGGACATAGCGAATACCTTTGCTGACTTCTATACTGACTTATACAACAAACCAGAAGTCCCACACAACCCCCCCTCCCCCGACTTGACAGCCCGTATGGCCCGATACCTCGCACAGGCCGGCCTGCCCTAACTTCAGAGGGAGAATCTACAGGACCTGAACGCCCCTATAACGGCAGAGGAACTGGCGGAGACCGTTAAGGGTCTGCCTGCCCGTAAATCCCCCGGCCCAGACGGGCTGCCCTATGAGTATTACAAGGCATTCTTCCCCCTTCTAAGCCCTCACATGACCAAACTGTTCAACGCCTTTCTCCATCAGTCCCCGATTCCCGACGACATGCAGAGGTAATTTCTGACTCTTATCCCGAAGCCGGACAAGGACCCAGCCTCTTGTGCTAGTTACAGACCCATAGCCTTGCTTAACTCAGACCTTAAAATTTTTACCAAACTGTTGTCTACCCGCCTAAACCAGATTCTTCGTACCCTAATCCACAAGGACCAAGTGAGCTTTGTCCCACTCCGCCAGGCATCGACAACACCAGGAGGGTCATAGACTTGATAGACGTAGCCAGCAGGGAGAGATCAGAGGCCTTGGTTCTGAGCCTTGACGCAGAAAAGGCCTTCGACCGCTTGAGTTGGCCATTTATGATGGCCACCCTGCAGCACATGGGGTTCAGGGGACCTTTCCTCCAGGCGGTACGGCACCTTTATTCCACCACCACTTCCCAAGTAAAAACCCTGTTTGCTACTTCGGCCCCGTTCAACATCACCAATGGCACCCGCCAGTGTGTAGAACCGCTGGCGGCAACCATCAGGGGGCACCCTGACATCCGGGGCATCTTGGTACGGGGCAAGGAATTTAAAACATCATTATTCGCAGACGACATTATCCTCACCCTGACCCGACCCAGAATCTCCCTCCCTAACCTACACGCGGCGCTGGAGGAGTACAGTGCACTCTCGGGATATAAAACAAATGTGTCAAAATCTGCAGCCCTCCCTGTTAACATCCCGGCCGCTGAGACCTGCCATCTCCAGCTGAACTTCCCATACACTTGGGAAAGTTCTTCTCTTAAATACCTGGGGGTGCAGATCACCCCATCCTTCGGCTCCCTGTACCAGGCCAATTTCCCCCCTCTCTTCCGGACGATTAGGGCTCTCCTCCAGAAGTAGAAAGCCCACCACATTTCCCTACTGGGTAGAATCGCGTCCGTTAAAATGGTTATCTTCCCCAAGCTCTTCTATCTGTTTCAGACACTGCCCATTCCAATCCCCTATGCCCACTTGCGCAAGCTCCAGAGCGACGTGCTGCGATACGTTTGGAACTACAAAAAACATAGGATACCTTGCACGGTCATGAAAGCGACACGGGGGGACGGAGGACTGGCTTTTCCCAATTTCGTCAGATACTACCAGGCTACACAGCTGCGAGCCATAGTGTCATGGTTCCCCCAGAGGTCCTATAGTAAGTGGACGGAGGTAGAGAAGATATGGTTAGCGCCAACCCACCCAAACAGTCTCCTGTGGGATGCGAACGTGGAGGTAGACCCTTGCCGCCTCTTGGGCTCGATGGCCCTGCTACGAGGGCTATGGCGCAAGCTCTCCCAGGAGAGGGCGCTTAAGTCTGAATGTTCCCTGCTAAACTCATTCATTTGCAACCCCAAATTACCAGACAGCTTAACGCACCAGATGTCCTGGCCCTGGGCCTCGTGGAACCTGTTTCACTTCGGGCACATAGTCAACCCGAGTTCCCCCAGACTCCTGACGTTCTCAGAGCTCCAAACGAAACACGACCTTCCGAAAGAGGTGTTCTATAGCTATCTACAAATCAGGCATTATGCCCAAACAATATCCCCCCGTCTCCAATTCTCCCAACCTTTTCCATTCGAGCGTATTGTTCTGGGGGGTCGCCACCGTAGGGGGCTGATCTCGGACATATACCGGATCCTGAATGAATATGACATGCCTGTGCGGGGGAAACATGCGTATATGTTGAGATGGGAGAGGGAGTTGGGAGAGGCGCTGTCACCGGAGGCCTGGCAGGCTATCTGGAGACAGGCAGCCAAAAGCTCCATGTGCACCCTGTACAAAGAAAACACATACAAGATTCTTTTTTTCTGGTATCAGACCCCAGATATTCTGCACAAAATCTACCCCTCTGTCTCTGATCGCTGCTGGCGCTGCCATTGGGACAGGGGCTCCCTCTTCCACGTCTACTGGGCATGTCCCCTTATTACCCCGTTCTGGCACTCCACACAACAATTGCTCATCCGTCTCTTCGAAACGCCAATCCCCTTGACGCCCAAATTATTCTTACTGGGCATCTCGCAGCCTAAACTCCCCAAGCCATACAAAAAATTACTCAGGCACATCCTGACTGCAGCACGGTGCTTGATAGCCCTCAATTGGAAGAAAACCACACCCCCATCTCAGGAAGCTCTTTATGCTAGGGTGAAGGATGTGGAACTTATGGAGAGGATAACGGCAAGGATGTGTGATGGTCTGGATGACCACGATGAGGTCTGGAGGGAGTGGCATTGGCGGGAGGATGCGCCGGACACGGAGGCAGACACGGTAACTTAGACTCTACTCTTACTCACTATCTCTTCCTTCTTTTTTCTCTCCTTTTTTCTCCCTTCTCCTTCCTCCCTTTCTCTCTCTACCCATAATTGAATGTTGTTGCATTAATAGCTGCGTTTAGTATTTGTGTACCACGAATCGTGGAGCCAGGATGATGGACATGACTACTTGAGGGACCAGTTCTGTTTCACCTCACCCTTCTTTTTGTTGTGGTCTCTATATCCTGCTCCTGCCGAGGCCAAGCTATGTTAACCTACAACCCAACCCCGCCCCCCGATCCCACATGTGGTGAGATCAGTTTAAGCACCTCTTGGCACGTAGTAGCATCTGTACTAAACTTTCAATGAATATGTGGTAATCATACCTGTAAACTGTTTTATATAAATAAAAACTGTTATTTTGAAAAAAAAAAAGATGCCTTGTCAATATTCCACAAAAAGTGGTTACTAAAAGCCTTAATAGATATATTAGTAAGATTTCTGGAAAATGTTGAAATACTGTTCCTATTAGGAACATGAGGTGACTTTTTGAAAAATTTATGGCTGTGATCAAATAATATTAATTTGTGATCACTCCATATAATCTCATTTGGGGGGTGTACTTTCTCTATACATCCTGACTGGAAAAGCCAGTCCAGGGTGTGGCCCGCTTTATGGGTAGCCCCTATGACATCTTGGCTATAGCCAATGGAGTTTGCAAATGCAATCAACTGCTGGGCTTCCAAATTATTTGCATCATCAGCCCAGCAATTGAAATCTCCCAAGACTATAGATTGGGCATATCGCAGGGATTGGGTCGTTAGGAGTTCGCACATCTCCTCACTAAACCTAGCTTTGGCGTTAGGAGGATGATAAATCACTGCCATTCCTATGGTTACTTCAGGGCTCAAGTTGCACTGTAGGAAAAGTGTCTCCATAGACGCATAAGAATCCTGCGTGCAAGTTTTTATAATTTTCAACTTAGCCTTGTATATGCAGGCAGTTCCTCCACCTCTCCTCAAGCTACGGTCACAAGATAGTAGCTTATACTCAGGCGGGACCAATTCGTCCAGTCTGGGCGGGGAAGCAGGAGAGAACCAGGTTTCCGTGATTAGCAGGTAATCTAAATTATACTCTAATAAGGTGTCATAAATAGCGTTTTTTACCGCAGACCGCGCAAATAAAAAGTCCTCCTTTTATTGCAGAATTAATTTGTGTATGGGCTAGGGTTTTTTCATCTATCAAAGTATCTGCATTAGCAACTTTTGGTGCTGACAAGATTTTCTCAGCTATAAGATTAACATTAAAATCAAGCAAATTATATTTATTCAATTTCATCTAGGTTCTGATGGGAACATGTCCTTCCATATTAAAAAGTTTTTAATTGGACAGAAGAGTACACAGTTCTGCTCTGACTTTGAGGAATATCATGGATGGCTGATACCATACCCGCCTACCACCAGTTTCCATTATAATGAATGTAAAAAATACTAAAACTCTTACCAGGAAGACTACGCTGTTATAATTAGCCGTACTATGTCTATAAAACAACTGCTACCAATAATCACAATCAAATTAAGTACAAGACTCACCTCGACTGCTACATGGTAAAAATGTGTGCCCAACTCAAAAAAGGGGGGAGACCCACCCGTCCCAGAGGGCACAGATGGGCTTACCTCTGGCGCACCGCCGGCGCGGCACCGGCGCCCGCTGCGATCCGCACAGCGTCCCATTACATTTGAAGGCCTGCTAGACCCCGTCCACAGTGGGGGATTAGTCCCAGCTCCTCCCAGAAAGGGAAAGCTGATTGCTGATGACACTGCACCTGTGCAGCCTCTCCAGAGGCGACTTAACACAGTGCTGTAGTGGGGAAGGGGATGTTTGAAGAAAGTCACTCCAGGGGACACAGTCAGGTACAGTCAGAAACTGAAATTAAAATAATGCTGCCATCCGCTCACCAGTGAGCCGTCTTGGTGCTGCTGATCGTGATCCCCTATTATCTTTATTACTTTTAGTCTTTATCTGTTTGTTCAAATGGAAAGCTTTATCAACTAGATCAGAGGGATAACCTTTTTCTTCAAATTTTGTTTTCATAATAAGACCTTGTGTAATATAATCTTGTGTATCTGTGTAGTTCCTGTGTAATCTAGTGAATTGTCCATTCGGAATGTTGGTTTTCCAAGATGGGTGGTGGCAGCTGGTGATATATAGATATGAGTTGCCTCCAGTGGGTTTAGTATGGTTACTAGTTGTAATCACAGTTTCATCATGAGCAAGTACTAAATCCAGAAATATTTAATTATTATAATTAAACACTTGCGTAAAGGTTAAAAAGATGAAAACTTGTCAATACCACCACTCCAAATGAGGACGACATCGTCGATGTAACGCCCATAGAAGACCAAATGCTCTAAAAAAAGGTTATTATTCCAAATCTGATGATGTTCCCAATACCCCATAGTTAAATTAGCGTAAACAGGTGCAAAACTAGCCCCCATTGCCGTGCCCCTTTTCTGTACAAAAAACTGATCTAGAAAAGAAAAATAATTGTGCTGTAAACAAAATTCGATCCCTCTAGTTATGAATTCAGATTGAAGGGAATTCATATCATTGTTTTGGACTGCCGCTATGGCCTATGTCATGGGGTATTGATGTATATAAAGAAGCTACATCAAGGGATGCCCATGCGTAGCTCTCTTCCCAAGTGTAATTTTGTAGGATCTCGAGTCTCGAATGTAGGAGGGCAGTTTACAAACTAGAGGTTGCAATAGGTGGTCAATATAGGTAGATAGACCACTAGTAAGGCTGTTAGTACAAGCAACAATAGGTCTACCCGGTGGGTCGACTCACGATTTATGCACTTTGGGGAGATGGTAGAAATATGGAGTACTGCTTATTTTGGGCAATAAAAAGGCCTTTTCTCTTTTATTCACAACTCCGTTGTTAAAGGCAGTGTCAATCAAGGTTGCAAGTTCCACTTGGTATATAGGAAAAGAATCCGAACCGAGTTTGAGGTACGTGTCACTGTCGGATAACAGCCGATGTGCTTCACGGAGATAATCTGATTTATCTTGTACAACTAGGCTACCGCCCTTATCTGCTTGTTTAAATATGATGTTCTTTTTAGCCGTAAGGTCTTTAAAAGCCTGGCGTTCAGCTACCCCGAGATTTGACGAGCCCGATTTGTAAGAATTATCGCACAAAGAGATGAAATCTTTGTACACTGCTTGGTAGAACGTTTCTATGCACGGACCCTTTGATTTGGTAGGGTTAAAAATGGATGGTGGTTTAAAATGGGTATGTGTAATATCGGGATCTATAAAAGGACAAAAAGCTTGACTATCAGTATTACCATCTGACCAAAGGTCTTCCAAGTTCTGTAACATCTCATCCGTATCCGTTATGTCGTAACCGCTGCCAGTGTGGCTAAAGTTTAGAGAGGTAGTCAAATTGCCACTCGTATCATCATTAGAAGCATCAATTTTGGCAAAATGTATTTTTAGTGTTAAAAGCCGAACAAATGTATTTAAATCTTTGAAGAGACCAAACTTATTGGGCCCTATAGATGGCAAAAAACTGAGCCCTTTACGTAAGAGGGCAAGCTCTATAGGTGTCAAAGTGTGGGAGGACAGATTGAATATCTTGATGGTACCATCTTTTAATTTATATCTGTCTTTTCTTTTTTGTTTAGTCTTAAATCGCAATCCTCCTCTTCCACTTCGTCTAACTTTCTTTTTTTGTTTATTTGCATCCCTCCCCTTGGAGGAAGCTCTAAAAAACCTTCATCAGCATTACCTATAGGAACAAAAAGCCCATTAGATCTAGGCCGGGCACCCTCTTTGATGTATATGTCCAAATCTTTAGATAGTGGACTATATTTATTCAAAGTGTTTATTGAGAAACAAAATGACGGTTGGGGAAAACCAGTGGCGCCCTCAGGGTGGACCATAGGTTCGATGTCTATCGGGATGGCTTATGGAATCTGTGTGGAGACCAACGGTGGTGTGAAATGTGTAATGTTGCTCATCTGGCCTTCTGTTCTCCCAACTGTCAACATTGGTGTGGGTTCAGAAGTGTAGCCATAAGAACACGCTTTCAAATGTTGTTCGCCAGCTGCAGTTTTCAACCCACGGTTGTTTTGGTTATTCCGGTTGGGTAAATTGGTATTTCTATTTTTCTTTTTCTTTTTACTATTATTTCTGTTTTTATTTTTATCATTATGGTTGCTATCAGACATATGAGATCTGGATCGAGAGAGATGTACATTAGTATCGTAAGTAGACTGGCTGGTATTCTGTCTTATTTCTGCATTTGGACGTTTCCATTCAAAAACATTCCCTGTTTTATAGTCTGCCACATCTCGTTCCACCTTATTCGTTTTTTTCTTTATTATCTCATCCTCGTTAAACAGACAAGAAGAACTAAAAGCCTCAATTGCCTGGCTCCTTTCAATGACCAGCTGCTCAGCGGCTCTCAATTTCCTTTCTCTCTGCAACACCAAGATTTAAATCCACTTGGTGGTGCAAAACTCGGAAATCAGGCGTCACTCTTTGGAAAGATCATCTTCAAGAAAGCTACATTGTTTTTTAACTCGGAGACCCCTTGGGGTGATCCCTAAATTTAAATATTTTTGTAAGAATGCAAGATCCCACCATTGGGTATTCTCATACTGTTTAGCGTCTTGCAGTTTCAGGAACGCTTTCCTCATCTGGATCTCAAAAATTTCTGTATGTGGGGGTGCATGATCCGAGGGAAGAATAGTATTGGTAACCTCATGATTTTTACTAGTTAAACCAAAAAAATCCATATTGTCAAAAATAGACTGCAACCTATTTGACCTGTCTGTGGCCATGGTAGAAGAGAAAAAAAAAACTCACAAAAAGACCATTGGAAAAAAACTCACAAAAAGACCGTCAGATAAAACAAACACCATGCAACAATAATATTAGTATTCAAATGAATGTAATGTACCAGAAAAAAGTCCGCAAAAATGATGCCACAATAGAAATGCTACAATATCCGACAGTGACACATACCTCAAACGCATCTGGCGGTCCTGTTCCCTCGCAAGCCCTTCCTGGAGGGATTCGGGTACACTACTTGTCTTACGCAAAGCCTTCCTGGGGGCTGGAGAGGCTTGGGACCACCCGGACGGGGTAGCCCTGGAGGGGGTTCCCCTGGATGGGGTAGACCCTGAGGGGGTTCCCCTAATGGGGGTAGCCATGGAGGGGGTTTCCCTGGATATGGTAGCCCTGGAGGGGGTTCCCCTGGATGGGGTAGGCCCTGAGTGGGTTCCCCTAATGGGGGTTTGGGAGGGTTCGCTGATGATGTTCTCCTCCTTGAGGTAGACCCAGTCCTTAAGATGACCATGCTCCTCCTCAACTAACTCTAGAGAGGTGTGGGCACTCTCCCCTGGGGATGGCATGGGTCGTCCAGCAGCAGACGACGGCCCCGCTCCCTCCAGCACATCTGTGGATGACACAAAGCATTCACATGTTGGTGGACCCACACACTTGTCACATGTTCCCTTGCAACCCCTCACATGCTACACACAGGATGGGGGATAAAACACACTTACCTGTCCTCAAGGTCTGTTCACCTGAGTTAAATCCCTCTAGACCCTCCACTTGCTCCTGCTCCAGGCACCTGGCGATCACCTCCTCCTCCAGGGCCAACTTAACAGCACAAGGTGGGCCGCCCCCCGTGCCCACGTGGTGCCTTCTGATGGCAGCCACTTTATCCCAGACAAAGCCGACGCAAGTCATTAATTTTCTTACCAATGTCCTTAGGGGTCCGGGATTCATGACCAAGGGCATTGACATCCAGGGTGATCTTCTCCAGGATCTGTTGTTTCCTGGCCCTGCTGGTCTGACCACTCTGTGCGCCATGGAGGTACACATCAAATTTCTCTATGGCAGAGTTGAGGATAGCAAAAAAGAAAAAAACTCTTCGCTAAACCCACTCCAATATGAAGACAAAAAGTGATAAGACCTCTTAAAAAAGAGGATAAAGCTGAGTGTAATTAAGGGGATGCTGCTGCCTATTCAAAGTTTAAATACTCAAACCTTAAAGACATACACACAAAAGAAATAGGCGCGCAACCCCAAACATCAAACATGCAAACAAAAATGAGTGTGAATGAACATATAACGAGACAAGATGAGGATAGCCCTCTCATCTGGTGAGAAATGTATTTTCCTCCTGTCCCTCTCAGTCGCAACATCAGCCATGGCTCCGTGCAAAAGTACTCTGCTCCAGGGGGAAGAGAAGAAAGCTGGTATACTTTTGCACCGGACGGGCGCATGGCTGGGCGTATTTATGTGCTCGGTGTAAGTTGGTAGGCCGGCGTATCTCAGGAAGTTGTGCCAGAGTAGTTCTGAGCATGCACACAGGGGGCTGGCCATACGTCTGCGTCACGGACGCATGCACCGTTTAAGATACGCCGGGCGTAAAGCATTGCACCACGCTCGGACCATCATTTGCATAAGGTCACACCCACTTACGCTGGCTGATGCCTACGAAATTACGTGCTTGCCTCTCCACGATGAGTCGGCGTAGCGTAAAAGAGATACGCTATGGCGGCATAAATATGCACCGATGTATGTGAATCTACCCCACAGTAATCACACCTCCTTGATTAGTGACCACAGAGAGAAAGCTCCCAGCACTGTGGTCATCAAGAAACAGACAACCAGGAAGTGTGGAGATCAGAGAAGAATAACTTGAGATCAAAAACGAACAATGAGGACATGAAAACAGCACTGCATTTAGGTAAAGGAAGCTATTAAGATAAAAAAAAAACATTAAGAGCTTCATAGAATTGTAATATTTGGAGCGGGAGAGTGGTGCTAGTTGGGATCCCACAGTTGCTTAAATAATGGTATATTCATATGTAAGTTAAAACTCAGAAGACAGTAAGTCAAATGTATCTTGTGTAGCGCCCACTTACTTTTCTGTAGGGGCGTTACACTAAAGTTAGTGGGGAATGGGAGAATTACGCAGCTCCCATTCACAATTTGCCAAATTTCAGGCCGCTATCGTTTCGGAACTGTCCTGTAGGTCAGTATGCGCTCCAGGGGTGTGTTCCCACCACTGGGCTGCAGTTGGCGCTAGAGGGGTTCTGGCAGACTCGTTTTCCTCAGCAGCCAATCAGAGGGGTTTGTTCCCTCGCTAGGGAATGCTGGGGGAGGATATATCTGGGGCAGCCGCCTTGGCCTCGAGGCCGTTTTCTTTTTCCTGCGGGGTCCCAGTTCCAGGTGCGGCATCCACCTTCAGGGTGCGTGCATCCATGGACCCCGCAGCCGTGGCCTACCTGGCCGAAGTTGCGCACCATGCGGAGCTTCACCCTGATACATAGGTCCCAGTAACTGCTGGGTCCCAAACCTTTCCTAAAAGGATCCCAAGCTGGGAGCTGTATGGTGGGGGATCAGCTTGAGGAGAACCCGGAGGCAGGTGATCCAACAGGGCTTGAACGAACCATCGGGGATCTGGTGACCGGGAGATTGACAGGTACACTTCAACTGTCAACCGGTGACCCTGACTAAATTCACTGGGAGGACTCGCTCATTCCAAATCACGCTCATCCAAGAACTAGGCCTGTGGCAAAGGCCAGAGCCAGGCCTGTGGCAGAGGTCTGGTCCTCCTAGCGTTTGCAAGTGACAATTTGGCTGCCAGACTTGTGGTGGAGGTCTGTCCGGGGGCACTTTACCCACTCTGACTAGAGTGGCGACGAACTAAGCTCATCATTGCTGAGAGCAGGATTGCTCTCTCTCTCTCTCTCTCTCTCTCTCTTCATATCCAAGGCCTGATACTCAAGTTTTCTCTCTGCTCAGCAACCTTTCCTGTCCTGTAGCATGTTGATGTTGGCCATGTTGGGCCTTGGAATAAAGCATTGAAGAAAACCCAACTAAAGACTGGACCTTCGCTCTCTATCTTAACTCACAAGTATCACCCCTAGACACCTGCAGGCCCGGACTGGGACAAAAAAAAGGCCCGGGCATTTTAGACTGAGCAGCCCGGGGGGGGGGGGGGGGGGCACAGCGGGGGTTAGTGACGGGATGTGGGGTGAGATCAAGAAAGATAGATTGAAAGATTAAGATAGAAAGAAAGGAAGATGGGTAGATAGATAGATAGATAGATAGATAGATAGATAGATAGATAGATAAAAAAGATAGATACAGATAGAAAGAAGGGAAGGAAGGAAGATAAACAAAGATAACAGATAGAAAGAAAGAAGGGGAGGAAGGAAGATAGATAGATAGATAGATAGATAGATAGATAGATAGATAGATAGATAGATAGATAGATAGATAGATAGATAAAAAAGATAGATACAGATAGAAAGAAAGGAAGGAAGGAAGATAAAGAAAGATAAAAGATAGAAAGAAAGAAGGGGAGGAAGGAAGATAGATAGATATAGATGGAAGGAAGGAAGGAAGGAAGGAGGATAAAGAAAGAAAGATAGATAAAGATAGAAAGAAAGAAGGGAAGGAAGGAAGATAGATAGATAGATAGAAAGAAAGAAATATGGATAAAGAAAGAATGAATAATATAGAAAGAAAGAAGGGAAGGAAGATAGATAGATAGAGAAAGAAAGATAGATAAAGATAGAAAGCAAGAAGGGAAGATAGATAAAGATAGATAGAAAGAAAGAAGGGAAGGAAGATTGATAAAGAAATAAAAATAGATACATATAGAAAGAAGGGAAGGAAGATAGATAGATAGATAGATAGATAGATAGATAGATAGATAGATAGATAGATAGATAGGAAGATATATAAAGAAAGAAAGATAGAAAGAAAGAAGGGAAGGAAGGAAGATAGATTAAAAAAGATAGATACAGATAGAAAGAAAGAAGGGAAGGAAGATAGATAGATAGATAGAACGGAAGGAAGATAGATAAAGAAAGAATGAATAATATAGAAAGAAAGAAGGGAAGGAAGATAGATAGATAGATAGATAGATAGATAGATAGATAGATAGATAGATAGATAGAGAATCATAAAGATTGAAAGAAAGGAGGGAAGGAAGGAAGATAGATAAAGAAAGAAAGATAAAGATAGAAATAAAGAAGGGAAGGAACGGAGATAGATACAGAAAGAAAGGTAGATAAAGGAAGGGCGATAGATAGATAGATAGAACATAGTAAGGAAGGAAGATAGATAAAGATAGAAAAAAAGAAGAGAAGGAAGAAAGATGGGTAGATAGATCTAGATAGATAGATAAAAATAGATAGATAGAAAAGAAGTAAGATAGATAAAGATAGAAAGAAGGAAAGAAGATAGATAGATAGACAGTGGCAGTGCATCTATAGAGGGCGCCGGAGCGCCGCTCCCTCTGGCTCAGCCGCGACAATGGGCACAGTGGCGACAATGGGCACAGTGACATCAATAGGCACAGTGGCATCAATGGGCACAGTGACATCAATGGGCACAGTGGCGACAATGGGCACAGTGACATCAATGGGCACAGTGGCAACAATTAAACAATTACAGTGGCGACAATTAAAGGGCACAGTGGCTGCGTTTGATGGCATGGCACAGTGGCTGCGTTTGATGGCATGGCACAGTGGCTGCGTTTGACGGCATGGCACAGTGGTGACAATTGATGGCACAGTGGCTGTGTTTGATGGCATGGCACAGTGGTGACAATTGATGGCACAGTGGCTGCGTTTGATGGCATGGCACAGTGGCTGCATTTGATGGCATGGCACAGTGGCTGAATTTGATGGCACAGTGGCTGCGTTTGATGGCATGGCACAGTGGTGACAATTGATTGCACAGTGGCTGCGTTTGTTGGCATAGCACAGTGGCTGCATTTGATGGCACTGTGGCTGTGTTTGATGGCATGGCACAGTGGTGACAATTGATTGCACAGTGGCTGCGTTTGTTGGCATGGCACAGTGGCTGCATTTGATGGCATGGCACAGTGGTGACAATTGGTGGCACAGTGGCTGTGTTTGATGGCATGGCACAGTGGCTGCGTTTGATGGCATGGCACAGTGGTGACAATTGATGGCACAGTGGCTGCGTTTGATGGCATGGCACAGTGGCTGCGTTTGATGGCATGGCACAGTGATGACAATTGATGGCCCAGTAGCAGCATTTGATAGGCCCTGTGGCTGCATTTGATGGGCACATTGAGGCTCAATAGCCGCCGGGGTTCGTTCGTGGGCCGCGAGAGCAGATCGCGGGCCGCAATCGGCCCCCGGGCCGCCGCGGCGCACTGGGCATTTGCCCGGTATGCCCTATGGCCAGTCCGGGCCTGTCTGCAAGGTAACTCAATACGCCAATCCCACTTATAATCAGCAGCTCCTCCGGGGGTAGCGCTACACTTGTAAGGTGTGGAAAGGTGTCCGTTTTCTATCACTGTAGATGTGTTGCAGAGTCTGGATCCTACATTTTATCCAGGGTGTTAAATTTAGATCAGGTATTATGTCTTTAAAGATATCAATAGGTAAGGCTACGGATTTGAGAAGCGGAGCCTTGTAGGATAGTAAGGGCGTCCAAACTTTGAGAGATGATTTAATACATGGATGAGTTAAGGTACAGTGTTTAGGGAATTTAGAGCTTAAGGTTCCATTCACACTAATGCTTTTTTTAATGCATTTTGCAGAAATGCATGGCAATTTTTTAACATGGTTTCCTATGGAGCATCAATGCTTTTTTGGAAAGGGTCAGGAACTTTTTTTCCTGCAAAAAGCAGCGTTTTGCATGTACTAGAATTTATTGGACCAGCATCCAAAACGCAAGTACCACTTTTTTACCGCGATGTTGCAGCGATTTTTCTGCGACTTTCCCTTTTCTGTTTTTTTTTGGCCAAAAAAAACCGCAAATCGTGGTAAAATCACTGTAAAAACATGTAAAAAACGCAGCAAGCACCGCGGTATTAACCCCCGCTAGCGGCCAATAAATGGTTAATACCGCCTGCAATGTGCCTCTGCAGAGGCGCATTGCAAACGGTATTGCCGCGGTTTCCGATTGTTTTAAATGGGAAGGAGCGGTATACACGCCGCACCTCTCACCGCTCCAAAGATTCTGCTGGCAGGAGATTTTTTTTTCTCCCGCAAGCGCATCGCCTCAGTGTGAAAGCCCTCGGGCTTTCACATTAAGTATGGAGTGCAGGAGTTTTTCAGGAGGTATAACAGCGCCATTTTTAGCGCTGTACCGCCTGAAAAACTCCTCAGTGTGAAAGGGGTCTTAGAGTAGGACCAAGTTTTTTCTTTGGTTGGGTGCCAACAGAAGTACTTCTGGTCAAGTAGTGTGGCCATGTAATATAAGTGAATATGTGGGAGGGCGGCTCCGCCACTTTTCATTGCTCTATGTAAGAGATTGGAGGAAAATCTAGGATGTTTAAATTCCCAGATATATTGGTTTATATGCTTTTGTATAGTATGAAAGAACTGCGAGGAAAGTGGCATAGGTAGAGTCCTGAATAGGTATAGCACTTTAGGGAATATTAACATTTTGACTATTGCTATACGTCCTAGTTTTTGACACGCCAAAGAATCGAAAGGATAGATCTTTGGGTAGAGATTGCATTTTTGGTTTATAGTTGCATTCGAACAATAGGGCAGTTTCGGGGGTTAAATTGATGCCTAGGTATGGGATGGATTGTTTAGCCCAGCTGAATGGGAAGGTGTTTGTCAAGGTTTTTTGTGTGGCCAGGGTGTGTGAAGATTTAAGATTACAGATTTTGCTTCATTCAATTTATCATAGGAGACCTCAGTATATTGAGATAGAATAATATGAATAGCGTGAAGGGACTGGGCTGGTAACCATCAGAATTATGTCATCTGCAAAGAGACTGATCTTATGTTCAGTCCCTTGGAACATAATTCCTAAGATCAGAACGGATCGTCGGGGGTTCAGAACGGATTTTCGCATCAAGGGGTTCTATAAAGGGGGGGGGGGGGAATATTACAGGGCGGTAAAGGGCATCCTTGCATGGTGCCATTTGAAATATCAAATGGCTTGGAGAGTACTCCATCCGTTAGTACTTTGACAGATGGGGAGGAGTAGAGTGCCATTATAGCATTTTGTATCCAGCCTGTAATGCCAAATGTTTCCAGTACAACCTGCAAGAATCCGCAGTGTGTTCAGCTTCAAACGCCTTCTCTGCGTCCAGGGAGAGAGGCAGAGAAGGCCTATTTTTGGATTCCAAATCATGAATTAAGGAGATTAACCTACTTGTGGCATTGGGGCTTGTCGGCCTGGAACGAATCCAACCTGGTCTGGGTGTATTAGTGAAGGGAGCGAAGGCGAGCAGTCTTCTAGCTATGACTTATGCATACAATTTGACATCAGTATTGATAAGAGAGATAGGTCTTCAATTTTGCACTTCCTGTGGATCCTTACCAGGTTTGGGTATTGTTGTAATAATAGATTGTAACATCTCTTTAGGGAAGAAACCAGAGGATGCTGAATAATTGATGAGGTCTGAAAGGTGTGGAGATAACATGGAGGAAAATTGTTTGTAATACTCATTTGTGTACCTGTCACCTCCAGGGGATTTTTTAGATGGGAGAGTTTTAATGGCTATTTTGATTTCTGGTGGAGAAAAAGGTTTGATAAGGACTAAGTTTAGGTAGTCGATAGGGCAGGGAGATTCACTGACTTCAGAAAGTCTTGTATATCTGATGGGTTCGGTTGAGGGGTAGCTTGGTCGTCTTTAAGATTGTATAAACATTGGTAGAAGTCATCCAACACATCAGCAATATCCAAAGGGTTATTATGTTTTTTTCTGTTGTGTAGTGGGGTGGTAAACTAATTTGATTTTAGTTTTTAAAGGGGTTGTAAAGGTTCATGTTTTTTCACCTTAATGCATTCTATGCATTAAAGTGAAAAAACATCTGTTTGACGACTCCCCCAGCCCCCTGTTTACTTACCTGAGCCCTCGAAAGTCCAGCATCGTGAATGAGCAGGCTTCTCGCTAGGGCTTTTCGGCTCATTCATTAGATTATTGATAGCAGCGCAGCCATTGGCCAATGACATTGCGCGCCGGGGGCAGGGCCGAGTGATACAGTTGGCGGCTATAGCTGCCGGCTGTATCACGGGAACATGCCCACAAGCTAACCCCCTTGGGAGGGAGCTTCCCATGAAGGGGGTTAGCTCTTGCAGGGAGGAGCTGAGACAGCCTCTGGGGGACCCCAGAAGACTAGAATTGGGGGCCACTCTGTGCAAAACAAGCTGCACAGTGGAGTAAGTATACATGTTTGGCAAAATGTGGTATATACCGAGGTATATACACTCACCGCGCTACTAAAACCGTGAAGCAGCTGACACAACTAAATGATCAATTTAGCAAACATAGAATATACAAAAAGAAATGTGTACGCTAAATATAAAAAATGATTAGCAAATAGTAACATAAGCAAAAGTGTTGATAGACCCATAGGTGCACAATTAAAA